>CM050418.1:9371220-9505993 GCA_027564155.1 Gymnocypris eckloni scoliostomus | reverse complement strand
GGCATAACTATAATCTGAGCATAATAAAACCTTTCTTTTAAACCTGCCTCACTTATCACCTTAAGCCATGATTATTGAAATTAACGGCGTGAAAAACTGATAATTTAATTGAAATTGTTACTTTTTCTGTAAATGTGTGATTTAGGAATGACATGCTCTACTGTCAGAAAAAAGGGTACGGTTGGGGTCCGTTTGCAAACACTTAGGGTACAAATGGTGAAGTTGTACCCTCAATGGGTCATAGTTGCACCTTAGGGTATATGTGTACCATTTAAGGGTAAAAAGGTACAAATATGTTTCCAACTGACAGAGGGTCCCTGTTTGGACCATTTCGTCCCCAAATAAAGGTACAATCACTCATGTCACAAAATGAGTAAGCCAAAGTGTATGAAATGGTCACCCAAAATAGATTGAACATAGCAAGATAATCATTTTCATGAGTTGTTGGTTATTTGGAAGAGAGGCACAAAATAACCAAATATATTTAAGAGCCCTAAATAACGTTACATCTTTACTGACTAACGTTAGTTCTGAACAGTACACAAGCACATGCCATGTTATTGATTATGCATATGTTATTAATAATAACTTTTAAACATAAAACGAATGCATTAAAGTATGCCTGTATTTCTAATTGTAATTTTGAACTGATATAAGTTTTATTTTTAATTTAGAGTTAGAGAATACATGTACTCATCTTTCTTAGCAAAAGCACAATGTAGACAAAACTATTTCACGTTTATGTAACATTATATGGAGTATTATAGTAGTATAGTTTACTTTGCTTCAAAGTTCAAGTCGCATTTTATGAGCCTTCTTTAAATTTGTGTCGTCCAATGGGATTGTAGCCAGCGGTGCATTTTAAGCGTGCAAAGAAGAGTCTCGATCACTGTCTTGCAGTCGAGTAATGTTAACGTTAAGTTATGCGAAAAGTTATGTCTTCATGTCTGGCTAAATAAAATAATTGTAATAACAACACGCTTAAAATGCAATAGCAATGGGATGGTTTTGTCAGGCCAAAAAGTGTTTTCAAAGAATGGTTTCCCTCACGCGTCAGGTAACGTTAACGTAACGTGCATAGCCAACGTCACAGACACAAAGTCAAGTAAACAGGAATCGAAAGGGAACAAACGGATTTTCACAGTAACGTTACTACTAAACTTACCACTACATTTCTGTTCTTCATCTTCAGTGACGTATTCCAGCTTCTTTCAATTTTTCAAGAAGATCCTGTGTCGACAATGCCTGAAGTGAGACAGCCATGATGTCGAATAACCGACGTACGGTGCACAATCTCTTCTTCACAACAGCGTTGAAACGGCCATACAAACGGTTCAAATCCATCGCGTTTTGTGTGACTCGGCTTTAACCACAGATTAAAAAAAATAGTTTCCCAGAATTGTCGTTAACATTACTCTAACGTTACCTGTGTTCACTCGGATGCGAGCGAACGCCTGTCCGTTTTATTTTAACGCTTCTCCTACCTAACGTTAGTCAGTCTGAAATTATATAATTTACGAATATCATCCGTGTTGATTTATTATTTATATATAAGTTGTATTTGGTACATATTTGAATAACGTTCTAAACTTAAGTCCATGTGAGTTCTAATAATTTGTCCTGCAGATCGAGGCGTTAACGTTACGTCGGCATCGAGCCCTTCCAAGGACATCAAGTGAAATATGTTTACCATTATTTCTCAAAACTGGTAACGTTAAACTCGTGAAATAAGTTTCTAGTCTTTGAGCTGCTAATTTAAATAATTTAGCTTCTAACTGTACACTCTCAGAAAAAAAGTACATCTCCGTTAGTAGTGTACGTATTAGTACCTTTTAGCTTTTGTACCTTAGGGTACTGGCCCAGTGACAGAAGTTTTCAACTCTGGCCCGCGAGATCAACTCTCCTGCAGAGTTTAGCTCCAACCTTGATCAAACTGTTTTTATACTGATAAATGTCCATTGAAAAATACATAGATTTTATTGTTGCTGTTAAAACCTCGAGCTCACACTGATCATTTAACTTTTTTCTTTCAGAAAATTAGGTGGAAGGGGAAACAATAGCATGTGGCCTCACAGAGAACATGATCTTAATATTTATTTCAAGGCTCCTTTAAAAAAACAGGCCAAGTTTAACAAATTTGTACAAGAGATGAAGGAGGTGGTAACAATAACACTAGAACCAGTGCCAGCAGAATCCTATCAACAAACTTCGACTACAGAAATGTAAGTATAACATTGAGTATTTTGTATTATATTTTTCCTGTGTTTAGTGGTTGACCGATATTAAAAAATTGTTATGCCTGATGCTGATATCTTAGAAAGCAGGGTGGCCAAGCAGCACACACAAAGAAACTCAGTTAACATGCTGTGCTAAACGTTCAAAATTTGGAGATTTTATATTTATAATATGCTGTACGATACAGTTAAGAAGGGCTGGAACGATGCATCAACTAAATTAGTTGATTTGCAAGAAATATGTCAATTTGTCACACTGTTCATATTCAGCTGATATTACAAAAGATCTGACCTGATCTAAAGTCTGCACGCTCTGTAAACTGAAATAGCAAACCACAGCAGCATAGTTTCTATGTAGTTTCTATCTGAAAAGAAAGAAAACATCCGGGGCCCTCTTACCTCAAAACAATGAGACGGCAGCAAAATTATTGGATTATTAAATTATTTTAAATTTGATCCAATAGGCAATTGCTGTCATTGGTTAGGATGCATCATCTGTTGAGGGTCATGTGAATGTCCTGCATATCCAGTACAGCAAGGTGCGACCAGACATCTTGGTGGTCAAAGACCTAATGCGGCAAAATTTGCATGGCTAAGACGGGAGATAAGAGATGGAATGACTGTGGAGAAGATACCCTTTCTTAAAAACACCCTCAGGGTCAGTGATCTCAGATTTTTAATCCGTTCTCAGCTTAAAATAAATGTTGAATGCCAATATAAACCAAACAGTATGCTAAAATGATCATTTATATTTAACTCTTTTGTAAAAAATAGTGTAATTTTCTGAACCTTCAGGGAAACAAATATGTGTGCATTCAAGCTTAGAAATATTTGTACAGTGATATTATTAAAGGGAAATGGCAACAAAGAATATTAGAATATCTAGTTTAAATTGTTTTGTTGAGGATGTGAATGATTAACTTTCTCTTTTTGTCACTTTTCAGTTGTGTGATGAAGTTGATCGAATGCATTCATGAACTGTCAGTTCAAGCCACCGCTTCAAGGACGGCTTTACCAGTATTGTGCCAAAGGTGCTTGAGCTTGTTCAAAGAAATGCTCCATTGTCCAAAGTCTACAAAGAAGCAAGAGAAGAGATGCTTGCAGAATATCTACCAGGTATTGACATAAAACATAGTGGTTCTTTTTAAGAACTGATAGTTTTGTTAATTAAAACTATAGTGCTCCACAAATATATTTGTTGAAAATTTGTGCTTAGTGCATACAGTATCTCTATGAGAAACGGATCTAGCAGTGGGTGACATGACCAACATCTTGTATCAAGATATGAGTAACTTAATTTTATGATAATGTCGTCACATTATATTTACTCTTGCAGGAAAAAAGTTTAATTATAGGAGAAGTTCACTTCCAGAACAAACATGTACAGATAATGTACTCACCCCCTTGCCATCAAATATGTTCATGTCTGTCTTTCTTCAGTCGTAAATAATTTTTTGAGGAAAACATTTCAGGGATGTTCTCCATATAGTGGACTTATATGGTGCCCGTGAGTTTCAATTTCCAAAATGCAGTTTAAATGCAGCTTCAAAGGACTAAACGATCCCTGCTGAGGAAGAAGGGTCTTATCTAACAAAATGATCTTCATATGTGTTTTTTACAAAATAACAATTTATATTCTTTTTAACCTCAAATGCTCGTCTTGTCTTTCTCCTCGATGCGCATGCATACTCTGAGCACTTCAAGACAGTTAGGGTAGGTTGGAAAACTCCCATCTCATTTTCATTTTCAACTTCAAAATCATCCTACATCACTGCAGAAGTACTGACCCAGTGTTTACAAAGTGAACGTGCAAAGAAGGTCAAACGCCCTTTACAAAAAAAAGGTACAACTGATGTAGGATGATTTTGAAGTTGGAGGAGAAAATGAGATGGGAGTTTTTCAGCATACTCTAACTGTCATGAACCGGATTACACAGAGTTTGCATGCGCGCAAACTGAACAAGATGAGCGTTTGAGGTTAAAAAGTATATATATTTTATAAAATAACTGCTTGTTTTGCTAGATAAGACCCTTCCTCGGCTGGGATCATTTAGTCGCTGACACTGCATTTGAAATTAAAACTCACGGGTACCATAGAAGTCCACTATATGGAGAACATCCTGAAATTTCCTCAAGTATTTAAAAGACTGAAGAAAGAAGACATGAACATCTTGATGACAATTGAGTACGTATCTGTAAATATTGTTCTGGAAGTGAGCTTCTACTTTAAAAAAATTACTCAGTAAAAATACTAGTCTAATGTAGAGTAAAACATTCTCCAACTTATTAAAGTAAACGGCAATCAAATAAGAACAAAGGATGTACTTACAAGCTATGGGACAAAAAATGACTACAGGTGCCTTGACCAACTCATTCAAACCATTGACTAGTCAGTCATGAAAAAGTTGTATGAAAAGTTTTATACATTTATCTGAAACACCAGAAAACAGTTTGTCTGTTAATTTCAGTCTTAATTTTCTGTTTGGGTGTGCACATTCATTCGCAAAGTTTGGTACAACATGTATTCACTTAAGACTAGCTTGTAAACAATTTCATGCATTTTATTTAACATTTGTTGATATTTGCAGTTAATCTGTTTTTTTTTTTAGAAAATTGCTGAAATATGAATGACAATGAGTAAAGGCAACCACTTATGGCGGGTATAAATGAATATGAAAACAGGCAATTTATATTAAAATATTATAGAATACGTTTTATTTTTATTTTTTTACAACAGATTCTGACTTTCGTGCAGCACCTATTCTGCTGCCCCACATCTTTAAAGAGAAAGTTCAGCACTTAATCACACTAGGAGAGGTATGGAACTATTTGTTTAACTCTGATAAAGTTATCACGTTGTAATACTACTCTTATACAGGTCTGGTTATGCAGTTCTGACAGATGTTGCATTGTTTTACTGATAGATGTTTAACATTTTCTTTTCTTCTCAGTGTGATGCTGATACTTCATACCCAACCATACAGGTGGTAGAAACTGACTGGAAAATGGATTTCTCCAAGAGGGTTCAAGTCTTTGTCAAAGTGGATGGTGTGCAGGGGAAAGGAGTTGAAGGGATATTTGCAGCCTTCAGTGCTTTATATGTTGGCTTATCCACCCTACATGAAGAATACACTGACCTTCCTGCAGCATGCCATAGCAAAGATTACTGAGGTGGGTGGCAAGCCCTTCCAATAATTGTCACCAGAATAATGAATATTCTGTGCTAAAAATGCCACAACCATATCTATGCACAAGGAGTAGGAGAAAAACCTTCAACTTAATGAAACTAATTCAACATGTTGGACTGGTTCACAAACATGAACCCAATTTCAGCATCACTTGTGGACTGAATAACTACAAGTCATTTTTTACAATATAAGACGCTTGTTCTTCTTCCTGATTATATAGATGCTAGTGAATACATGGACAATGACAATGATTTTGAAAACATGGACTGTCACAATTATTTGGAGAATACCAATGAGTGCACTTGACGCGGACTCTGCTGATGATAAATTGTGATCCTCAAGAATGTTTAAAAGGTTCAAATTAAATGTGTAGTACTGTGTTTGATGAAATGTGTGTTTGTGATAATGTTTTAAGGGTATAAAGTTACAAGTAATGAAATGTGTACTGTTGGAAATAGATTGCTTTGAGATTCTTGATCTTAACAACTTTATAGAAAATGTAGTAGAACAAGTACTTAGTGCTGTTTTGAAAAAAGTTAAATGACTTTCTTAATGTTAAAAAAAGGTAAATTAAATGACAGATTGTGAAAAATGTGAGAAGGTAATAGTTTTGAATTTTTAAAAATGTGTTTGATAAAATGTTAAGTGTATAAAGTAAAAATGTATGAAATGTGTGCTGTTGGGATACAAAATATTTTTTATTGTTGCGGTTTACAATTTGAGTGTAAAAGTTAACACTTTTTAAAAAAAGTAAAATTGCACAATGTATGTATCCTGTGTTATGAAATTGTGATAGAGCTTAAAACATTTGTCCTGTGAAAAATGCGAGAATGTAATAGTTTTGAATGTTTAATAAATGTGATAAACAGCATTCTGGCCTTTTTAATGTGCTGTATGGAGTACAAATTTGCCATCGAAAAGGTATAACAGGCTTGTCACAGGGGCAGTACCCTCAAAAGGACAAATTTGCACCTTTTTCAAAAGGTACATTATGGTACCATAGCACTATAAGGTACAATTTAGTCCGCAGAGGTACATATTTGCCTTTGAAAGGTACATACTGCAAGGGTACAAATATGTACCCATGTGAAAGGGTACAACGGGTGTGCCCTTGAGGGTACTGCCCCAGTGACAAGCCAATGTACCCCTGAAGGTACAAATTTAGCAAAAAAATTCTGACTGTACAATAAATTTTTTTTTTTGCAGACTTAATTTTTTTATTTGTTATCTCTTTCTCTTTCAGTAGTGGAAGTTTAATTGTGAGATTCTGGAAAATAGATTTATTTAGCGGGAACAGTCGGGTCAGGAAGAAAAAACCTCTTTTATTTTGCACTTTAAAAAGGTTGTTATTATAAATCTAGCCTAACGAATCGTCAAATAATATTAATTACATCCTAATTTGCTGTTACAACCTATGCGTTTCAACAAACACAGTATTCAAAAAGTTACGTTTAGACAAGTGCGTTTATATCCACGGAGTCTTACCCGAAAAACAATGTCTAAAGAACACATCTCACCAGAACAAAGCATGTGACATGTTGAGCTCGGCTTGTTGTTTCTGCAGCTTGCTCAAGTTGTTATTCTTTTAATAATTTGTTGTACAAAGAATGGGTTACAAACGATGACAAAGACTGTTACATAATTCCTATTAATCTCAGATGATGTCGAAAAAAAAACAAAGTTATAGAGATTAATATTGTTTTGTTATTATTGTTAATTTAATTTGCTGTTTTAAGAATAAATACGATTACTTTATTAATATTCATTTAAGTTAATTTACAAGCTTACAAGCTGCATGCGTTCTTGATCAAGTCATTCAGGGCTCTACTCATTCTTCCTACTGGTCGCTACTTTCTCTGTTTTTTTTTTATACAACATTATGATAAAAGTTCATCAGTAAGCATTGATTAATCTAGTTTATAGCTATATGGTAACGAAAGTGTTCAACATTCAACCCGTTCTTTTTCATCAGTATTATTTATGTCACCTTCTCTGGTTTAAAAAGTGGTATTTTACATTAGTTTGAAAACCAAATCCTCTGTTGCTCAGTCTGCTGCGTGCACCTTCGCGCTCCTGCTTATGCAGTGAGTGTTGGCTCTACCCACAAACCGCTCGCACTGAAAGTGCATCTCTTCACGTGAACAGTGAAATCTGACTCCTGCTACAATGTGCTGCGGCTCTGCAGCTTGCAGTATATGAAGCAGATGCTTTGGAGCAGCAGACCATGCACTTGCGCAAGTGCGACCAGTGTGTCGTGCGATTAACCGTCAAACCGCGATATTTGTTGTTGTTTCACCACGGTAAGAAAAAAATCCAATACCGTCACAGCCCTAATGGAGACGCACTTGTATGTCTAAGATCCTTTTATAATGGCTTATAATTTGAATTTAAGTTGTATGCCAATTTGTTCTGTAAATTTGTTATATTTTTGATATATTATAATAAAAGAAAAAAAAGAAACCTTCCACTGAATCAAGCGAATGATGACGTCATCATCGTGACACGAAACCAACTTAGATTATCAAAAATGCACCAAATTCTGTTTAAAACTACAAAATACCATACAACAACGTATCAAACATAAATAAAGTTAAAATAGTTACTGACATAGACAGACATGTGTCTAGGTGTGAGGTGAAATTTTGTTTATTAGGCATTTAAAAGCTTTATCGATAAATGTAATTATGGAAAGCCCCAAAAGCAATCATAATATTTCACGTAACTAAAATTCTGAAATTATTCATTCATGGCGGAGGAAAAATCAGCAGACAACAAGCGTGGACAAAAACTGTTTAATACTTGAAGCAAATATAAAGTAAAAGACAGATCTCTCTCTTTATTGAGTAACAAGATATAAAGCATCTCAAGTGAATAAAAGTGAAGATGGATCAGATGCAAACCTACATGACAGAATATCTTACACCTGCATTTTGTACACTGAACAAAATTATAAACAACACTTTTGTTTTTGCCCCCCTTTTTCATGAGCTGAACTCAAAGATATAAGACTTTTTCTATGAACACAAAAGGCCTATTTCTCTATAATATTGTTCACAAATCTGTCTAAATCTGTGTTAGTGAGCACTTCTCCTTTGCCGAGATAATCCATCCACCTCACAGGTGTGGCATATCAAGATACTGATTAGACAGCATGATTATTAATTTTGTTCAGTATAAAATACACCCTAAGCGAAAGAATAGCTAATTGTTTTAAAAACAACAGTGAAGATGAAATTAAAAACAAATCAGCCTCTTTTTCAACTTAATGAACATGACCATTTTGAACCCGTAAAAAGCTTCTACAAATATGCATAAGAACATAAAATGAAACTCATGATAAAGCATAATAATATAATTAATATCATAAAGCAAAGTTTTATACTTAGACTAATTTAGATGATGTTACTTATGACAGATTAATATGGAAGAGATGTGGTGTAGCACCTGAAAGCACAGGACCTGAAGATAAACTACTTAATATGAGCATTTATTTTATGACTCCGTAGATTAGATGAATGACTGAAACTCTTCCCGCATGCAGTGCAGTGATACGGTTTCTCTCCAGTGTGAATCCTCTCGTGTGTTTTCAGATTTCCTGACCGACTGAATCTCTTGTCGCAGTGTGAACACTTGTAAGGTTTCTCTCCAGTGTGAATCCTCTCGTGTGATTTCAGGTCTCCTGAATGACTGAATTTCTTGTCACAGTGTGAACACTTGTAAGGTTTCTCTCCAGTGTGAATCCTCTCGTGTGATTTCAGATGTCCTGACTGACTGAATCTCTCGTCGCAGTGTGAACACTTGTAAGGTTTCTCTCCAGTGTGGATCCTCTGGTGCAGTTTCAATTCTCCAGCTGTAATAAAAGTCTTCTCACACTCAAAGCACATATATTCTCTCACACCAGTGTGTATCTTCTGATGTCGTTTTAAATTCTTCTGCCGTGAAAAACTCTTTCCACAGAAATAACATGAATGTGGTTTCTCCTTTGAATGAACTTTCAGGTGCTTCATCAGGTTTGAAGCACACACAAATGTTTTTCCACATTGATCACATTCATGCGGTTTCTCTCCAGTGTGGATCTTCATGTGTCTCTTGAGGGTTGATGAGTTTGTGAAACTCTTCCCGCACAGATCACATGTGAACGGTTTCTCTCCAGTGTGGATCCTCATGTGAATCTCAAGACTGTGTTTGTTTGTGAAACTCTTTCCACACTGAGTGCAGGTGAAACTTTTCTTGTCTCTTCTTTTCTGCAAATAAATACTTTCAGTCTGTGAGTGAGTTGTTTCTCCAGTTTTGACATGATGTTGTTTCTCCTCAATTAGGTCTGAAATTAAAGTTAAAAAAGGTAAAAATATAATTAAATCATGTGAAGTGAAAGCAGACAACAGCTACACCAAATCATGATAATTTCTACACATTTTTACAAAATAAGGTACAATGATCTATATTAGAAAATACAGTTACATCCAGAATTTATGTAGTAAGAACTATTTAATAATCAATCATTTCTAATCTATAATTTTTCCTAATTAAATTGTATTATTGTTTCATACTACAAACAATTATTTAAATGTTCTGCACAGAATAAGGTAGAACATATACTTTATAGTTTCTGTACTGTAATAATTGATGTCAATTAGCACTGCATCATTCATAAATTGTATTTATTGTCTTAATGTTTCCTCAGTTCATTCTGCTTTTTATTCAGCTCAGCTGCAGATATAGTCTGGCCTGTTCTTTGAGCCAGAGATCACTTCTCTTTCAGTACGAAAACTTCTTTATCTCATTTTCATAAAATAAAATGCTATAGTATGTAACTTTTCCTCTCCATCGACGAATGATGATTCTGAAAGAAAAAGTGCTGATGTCTGTTTGCTATGACAACAAACACTACTTTCAAGCATCTGATTATTAGATAAACCTCGCGCTCTTATTTCAAGGTTGTTGTTAATGCTGTGGTTATTGTAACAGTTTCCTTCCTACATTCGGTTAAACGACATTGTTAAAACACATTTATCATTCAATGGAATTGTGCGTATGCTTTACACACTTACATTTTTGCTCCGTCCATGCAATAAATGCACAGCCTTCGACTGCTCAGGTAATGTCATCGGTATGACCGAGAGCCATTGAAAAACTACAGAAAAGTAAAACTACATCACTATAGCATTACTGGCCACGAGTACTAAGAGCTCACACATCAGCTGCTCAACAAATGTATCAGTGAGACGAACACAATCCTGTGACAGAGGGTTAATAGTGGAGCGCGTGAAGGAGAGATGTGAGGCAGGAACACTGTTCAAGGTCTCCATTCATTCGTGCTTGTAGTAATTTAATGTGTATATATATTGAAAGCATTGAATCGCTATTGAAATCCCGATTAATTCGATTTTTGGCATTTTAAATCGATTACTGTTCGAAATCGACAATTCAAAAATCCATGTTTCGAGATCGATGCATATGCATCGTCAGGGTTTGTAATCGATGCATCGAGAAAATGAGTGAATCGTTACACCCCTACTGTAAAGTCACTGGGTCCGTCAGACTGAAAAATATATTTTAGCGGTAATCTGACCAAAAATATTTAAGACCCATTGAATCTGAATTTGAGACATTTTAATGCCTTTTTTAGGAAAACGTTATTAAATACTTTTTAAGGACCCGAGGAAACCCTGTTTTCTACTAATTCACATATTAAGCATTTATGTTTACCTGCTGGCTGTGTTCCTGTGGCTCAGTGGTAGAGCATTGCGTTAGCAGCACAAAAGGTTGTGGGTTCAATTCCCAGGGAACATGCATAACCTGAATGTACTGTAAGTCGTTTTGGATAAAAGCGTCTGCTAAATGCATAAATGTAAATGTATAACCTGCATTTATGTTTCTGTCACTATAGCAAATTCCTCGTATGTGTAAACATACCTGACAATAAAGCTTATTCTCATTCTCTCTATTTATAGTAAAATATCTGAATCCAATTCACACATGCATTTCTGTTTGTCTGTTAGATTTTTGCATTTAATATTTACAAATATTACAATTTAAAGAAAATCAAAAGAATAAACAGAAGTAGTTATGTAACCAAGAAATAAATCAGTGTTTCCATAATTCCTTCCATTTGAGTTTAAAGTTTTGTTCATTGGTTTTTACTTTTGTTTTGGTTTATATTAAACAGTTTAACACAGACTAATGAAATAAATGCTGTTAGGACATCTGTATCTTGTATATAGCACAATAGTGACTGCATACTTAAGTCAGATGATAAGAATTAAATTAACTTTAACTGGCAATTTACAGGAGATCAGCATAATGAATGAGGTGAAAACAGGATCTATTATCGTGAAATAAAGAGTATTTTCAGCAGCTGATAATATTAATGATCCTCAGACTATAAACACTCATTAAACAAGACATTGAGGATCAGCAGCAGATCATCTCTCTTTGTTATAATTATAATATTTAGAGTGCTTTCCATTAGAAATACAGCTCTATTGAAAAAAAACACTTCTTACACTGACATGACTGATACACTTATCTTTACAGTTTCTGTTTGCAGTCTTATTCAAATAAAAAAACGTAAAGTAACTAAACTTGTTTTTTACAAAGAGTAATGTAAAAAAAGAAAAAGCGCTAATTAACTTTAAAATCTCATCAGCAAATCTTGAGATTGCTTTCTATTAATTTCCCTCAGATTCATACTTAAGCTTTTGACTCCAAACACTGAAACAATCATACACACGAATGTACAGAAAACAAACACTGGAAGAAAATGAAAACAAGAAATCACCCATGAATTTAAATAAAAAAATTGTTATTTTGGTGTTTTAGCCGTTGATGGGAATAAAAATCGATGCAGCTTGTGGAAGAACATTAACACGTTTCATTAACAAAGTACTAACGTTTCTGTAATTGATCAAACTGTCGTCACACGTGCAGCACATCTAACACACAGTATTTTTCCTCTTAATATACTCATTACCAAACAGTTACAATCATAGAAATTACATTCATTTAATAACTAATATACAGGAGGGAGAGAAAAGAAGACTTACCCATTGTAGCTTCGCTCGTTTTCTGATGAACTGCTTCTTCTTCTTCGATTTTATGGCTGGTAGCACCAACATTAAGGTGCATTATCGCCACCTACTGTATTGGAGTGTGGACCAGAGTTTACCCATTCCATAAAAACAGCTCTGTTCTCTTGAGATAAAGAAATAAACTCTCTAATCCACGAGTAATTATATTTTTAAGCTTTAATTCATCCACTCCCATCTTTCTAAGTTCATTTTTCATTATTTCTCGTTCATTAGTATCCTTTTGACAAACACATATAACATGTTCTACTGATTCCTCTTCTCCACAGTGCTCACATAATCCTGTTGGATGTTTCTGATGAACTACGGTGCACGCGCAGGGACAAAATACTAAACGTCTACAATATTTACACCACCAGGGGAACTCAAACACCATTTACTATCAAGAACTTAAATGTGATCAATGATTACATATTTGATTTTCTTTAAGCCACACTACCTCCCTGAAATGAGCTAAGGGGGCTGAAGCCCCGAATGTTTTTATGACCATGCCCTGTACGCATCATCATCACTGAGTTTTAATGCGCATTAAAATGATAAACCGCAGTTTACTCCCGTCAGGAACCGCCCACTGAAGCTCGTACTTCTGACTGACATATACACATGATAATAAACTTCATATAAACTGGCCAATCATCGATATGAAGTAATAGCAGATCTTGGATCTTTGGGCTTAGCCCCGGATATCCACTCACACTAGAATCGCCTCTGGTTGTCTGTAAATACATTTCTCATAAAGCTTTTAAATTTTTTATAAACTATATTTAATCGCACACCTGACTATCTGCCTGTCTAAAGTAAAATTTTAACATAATTTTTGTTTGATATGTTGTTTTATAAATATTTTTGCCATTTTAAACAGAATTTGGGGCGAATTTTGATCGTTAGTTTCGCCTCCAGGTGATGACGTCATAATTCGCGCGCTTCAGCGGAGTTTCTGAGGTGAGCAGTTCACGATTATTATTATAATTATTTCACATAATTGTAAAATACACGTTACATAGTTTGTTTAATCGCCAATGAATAGTTTTTTTTATCTGACTCAGTGCTGTTTGTGTGCCTGCTAACATGTATAGTTATCTAAAGAAGGCTTTGTGGTCTCTCTTCATACAAAACGATAAGAGACAATTGTTTTGTTGTTGTGAATGTAACATTAGTTATTAGAAAATACAATTATATTTAGATTCAATCAGGCAGATAAATAAATAAAGATGTCAGTGTCTTTATATTAGCCTAGTGCTTTTTCTGTATCACTTGAGAAGTAATTGTCACATTAGAACGATTTCCCAGGATTTCATTATTTATTGTGACTCAAACAATCAGTTTCTATCAGCAAACAAAGAGAGATGATCTGCTGCTGATCCTGAATGGCTTGTTTAATGAGTGTTTATAGTCTGATTATCATCGATTTATCACAATATTGCTGAAAATCCTCTTTATTTCATGTCAATAGATCTTGTTTTCACCTCATTCATTATGCTGATGACTTCTGATATGTTAATTGCCACATTAAGCTCGTTTTATTGCTATTAACAGACTTAAGTCAACAATACAATCAGTTATTTTGGCATTACAAGATATAACTAAGTATCATAATTGCATTTACCTAATGAATCTGTGATAAACCTTGTTTCATATAAAACACAAAATAAATATAATTTGTGAATTAGTATAGAACACTTTGATAGATAGGTTAATATTATAATTAAGTTGTAACTAAGTATACTATTTTAATCAGGAATGGATTTATTTATTTTATTCATTTCAGTTGGTGTTTATTCTTCATCCTTCGTCAATGAGACTGAGGAACATTAAGAATATAATAAGAGAGAGCTTCTAGGTGTATTACGAGACACTTATCCCACAAGATGAGACACGAGACTGGGTTCACGAGAACAAGGAGAGATTTTTAGACTTTTTCTTTAAATCCTCAATGATTAAATACATGGGGGAAAATTGGTCTTTTATTCAACTGAACAACACAAAATGCCAAAAAAATGTAGGAGCATTTTTGAAATCAACTTAGACTTTATGAAATTAATCTTCTTTTTTAATTAATTATAAGCAGTAGTCTAATAAACAACATGTAAACTAGAGCTGCACGGTTCTGGATAAATTGAGAATCACAGATTTTTTTTTATAAATTGGAGATCACGATTCTCTCACAAAATAACGTAATTTACTAGTGGTTTTGACAAAATGCTAATTTCTTAAATCTTTTAATATTAATTTGAACATAGGGCTGTGACGATAACCGCATTACCGCAGTAGGCTAATATGAGTACTATGCCGACCGCAGACTTTTTTTACGGACCGGACCAGATTTCTTGCTACGCGGGAATAACTCTGGTGTAATTTGAACGGGAGTGGGCGGTCTAACAATATCCCGTTCCCGACATCTTTTCAGAACAGTATATCTGTGCTTTTTTACTCCCTCTTATTGCTCACGCGCTGCACGCATGGACCAGTGCATCTGTGTCATGTATTTTATTGCACAGCACGTGCATAACGGCACCCTGACAGAACAGGCGGGCTGTCGATGAGCAGGGCCGGCGCGTGCATTTAGGAGAACTAGAAAGTCGCCTGGGCAGCAGCACAGTCAGCGCAAAAGGACAGATGTTTTTAGTTTATCTTTTGGGCATTCTTTATCACCCCTTAGTTGTTCCAAATCTAAATTAATTTTGCTTCATAGTAATGCTGCTCCCGCGGCACCCCCCAACTGAGCGTCATCAATAGGCTACTCTACATGCAAAACATTATAATGTACATTCATAAATGTCATCGAAACGAATAAAACTATACAGACATGAATTCCTTTTACTGCTGGTGATGTCTTATGGGTTTTAAAGCCAGACGCGCGCTTCTGAAAGGTAAGATTGTAGCATAATGTATGTGTGAGAGAGAAAGCTCGGGGGAGATAAAACAAGTGTAATGCTATTTATTAAACATCCAAAATAATGTTTTGTTGTGTTTTAGCCAAGTGGAATTCTAAATATTTAGCCCTTATCGTATACAGTGTTTAATTTGTGTAATAAAGCGGGGTGACCGATCCGGCATCAGAGGATGGAGAGGTAAGGGATAATTCGCGCAAACACTTGGTTGACCCCTTTAAGTGATTACCAGCTTCCATCAGTTGCTTTTCTTGTGTGCATATTTACTCTAAAAATCACGGTTATTTTATAAAACAAGTGTTTTAATGTTTGGGTAGTTTTTGTGTAACCCATATCCTATATGACAGTCGCAGAGTCTGCGTTTGCATTGAGTGCACGCAGATATTTAGCCTTCTCTTCGGGTGAGAGCAGTTCCCAGTGCCACATACTTTTTTTTGTCAAATATAGGTTTGTTTAATTTAATCTATAAAACCGTGAACGATTTTATTTTATGCAAAGCAAACCAAGTCACCTAAACGAGCCAGATCAGTATTTTTGCAGTATTACATTTTTTATTTTTACTTCTAAAATGCTTGTTAAACGAGTTTAAATATAAGAAATGTTGTATACATGTTTAAACGGTGAAATATTCACGAAAATAAAATCATTAAGACAAGAAAGAAAGAATGACAAGCTAAAACAAAACGAAACCAACAGCAATTAAATTAAATAATCAAATTAATTATTTTCTAATCAATCTCAGCATGCTTTAATTTAGTGTCGCTAGTGGTTTGCGTCAATACGTTTAAATTAAAATATATTTGGTCTGTGCTGAGATGATCTGAGTTCGGAGGTGCTGATCCGGACCGGGTTTGTTCAGATTAAGCCCTGACTATGAATAGCTGTGCACACCAGCTGTTTAGCGCTGCTCCCCGAGAATTTAAACAAATCTACCCATGGTCAATTCAGGCTTGTACACTTAATCTGCGTTTGCAGCTTTACTAGTAGTTATTTATTATTTATTTTACATTGCAATAGGGGAAAAATAATAATCATAAAACATGCCCGTGTCTGCTTTTATTTTAATGTAGTTGTGTCAATAAAAAAATTATCCAATATTTCACAAGCATCTTTAAAATATTTGAGTGAAGTGGGGGCGGCACGGCAGGGCCTAGAGTCCTGAGGATGAGTGACAGAGCAGAATAAGGATGGAGCAAAGTGTGAAGGCGCTGTCCTTGAAGAACATTCAACTCCGACTGCAAAATGGTCAGAAACCCACGCCAGGCAAGTCTGACTCGGGACATTTTTCTCAGGGAAGTTAAATTGTTTGGTTTCATGAAAAATATATTTAATTTTGCCATGTCTAAGCCAACGGTTTTTGTTCATATTTTGCATATAAATTTAAAAGAGGATGTCTTTTTTTCCTCTGCCACACTTTTCCTACTGTGTTGACTGCAAAAGTTTAAACAAATTTTGTATTTTGACAAGTCCAATAAAAATAACAAATATGCTGTTTTTACGTTTTTGGACAAACTGGCCTACATTATTAAAAATAAGTTATCTCTCTGCGAAACTTATTATTATGTTGACAACAAAATGTAAAACTAATTTTATTTTGGACAAGATGAATAAAATAAATATTTTTTTGCAGACTTAATTTTTTTATTTGTTATCTCTTTCTCTTTCAGTAGTGGAAGTTTAATTTTGAGATTCTGGAAATTAGATTTATGTAGCGGGAACAGTCGGGTCAGGAAGAACAAAAACCTCTTTTATTTTGCACTTTAAAAAGGTTGTTATTATAAATCTAGCCTAACGAATCGTCAAATAATATTAATTACATCCTAATTTGCTGTTACAACCTATGCGTTTCAACAAACACAGTATTCAACAAGTTACGTTTAGACAAGTGCGTTTATATCCACGGAGTCTTACCCGAAAAACAATTTCTAAAGAACACATCTCACCAGAACTAAGCATGGGGCATGTTGAGCTCGGCTTGTTGTTTCTGCAGCTTGCTCAGGTTGTTATTCTTTTAATAATTTGTTGTACAAAGAATGGGTTACAAACGATGACGAAGACTGTTCCATAATTCCTATTAAACTCAGATGTCGAAAAAAAAAAAAAGTTACAGAGATTAATATTATTTTGTTATTATTGTTAATTTAATTTGCTGTTTTAAGATTAAAAACGATTACTTTATTAATATTCATTTATGTTCATTTACAAGCTTACAAGCTGGATGCGTTCTTGATCAAGTCATTCAGGGCTCTACTCATTCTTCCCACTGGTTGCTACTTTCTCAGTTTTTTTTTATACAACATTATGATAAAAGTTAATCAGCATGCATTGATTGATCTAGTTTATAGCTATATGGTAACGAAAGTGTTCAACATTCAACCCGTTCTTTTTCATCAGTATTATTTATGTCACCTTCTCTGGTTTAAAAAGTGGTATTTTACATTAGTTTGAAAACCAAATCCTCCGTTGCTCAGTCTGCTGCGTGCACCTTCGCGCTCGTGCTGATGCAGTGAGTGTAGGCTCTACCCACAAAGCACTCCTGCTGAAAGAGCATCTCTTCACGTGATCAGTGAAATCTGACTCCTGCTACAATGTGCTGCGGCTCTGCAGCGTGCAGTATATGAAGCAGACGCTTTGAAGCAGCAGACCATGAACTTTGTCAAGTGCGACCACAGCAATTTTTTTACTTGGGGGGGGAGGGTCGTCCGATTAACCGCCAAATTTCTATGCCAATTTGTTCTGTAAATTTGTTATGTTTTTGTTATAATAAAATAAAAAAAAGATACCCTCCACTGAAGCGAGCCAACGATGACGTCATCATCTCGAGAGGAAACCAACATAGATGATCAAAAATGCGCCAAATTCTTTTTAAAACTACAAAATACAATAAAACAACATATCAAACGAAAATAATGTTAAAATAGTTACTGACATAGACAGACAGGTGGCCAGGTGTAAGGTCAAATTTAGTTCATTAGGCATTTAAAAGCTTTATCGATAAACGTAATTATGGAAAGCCCCAAAATCAATCATAATATTTCACGTAACTAAAATTCTGAAATTATTCGTTCATGACGGAGGAAAAATCAGCAGACAACAAACGCAGACAATAAAAGTTTAATACTTGAAGCAAATATAAAGTAAAAGACAGATCTCTCTCTTTATTGAGTAACAAGATATAAAGCATCTCAAGTGAATAAAAGTGAAGATGGATCAGATGCAAACCTACATGACAGAATATCTTACACCTGCATTTTGTACACTGAACAAAATTATAAACAACACTTGTTTTTGCCCCCTTTTTCATGAGCTGAACTCAAAGATCTAAGACTTTTTCTATGAACACAAAAGGCCTACTTCTCTATAATATTGTTCACAAATCTGTCTAAATCTGTGTTAGTGAACACTTCTCCTTTGCCGAGATAATCCATCCACCTCACAGGTGTAGCATATCAAGATGCTGATTAGACAGCATGATTATTAATTTTGTTCAGTATAAAATACACCCTAAGCGGAAGAATAACTAATTGTTTTAAAAACAACAGTGAAGATTAAATTAAAAACAAATTAGCCTATTTTTCAACTTAATGAACATGACCATTTTGAACCCGTAAAAAGCTTCTACAAATATGCATAAGAACATAAAATGAAACTCATGATAAAGCATAATAATATAATTCATATCATAAAGCAAAGTTTTATACAAGAATAAAATTTTAGATATTGTTCTGGGGGGACTCTATTATTGAGTTGGTCTGAATCTTACAGATGAAGCCGCTGGTCTTGAAGATAAACTTAATTCACTTTGACTAATTTAGATGATGTTTCTTATGACAGATTAATATGGAAGAGATGCGGTGTAGCACCTGAAAGCACTGAACCTGAAGATAAACTACTTATTGTGATTGTTTGTTTTATGTTTCCGTAGAGAAGATGATTGAGTGAAACTCTTCCCACATGTAGTGCAGTGATACGGTTTCTCTCCAGTGTGGATCCTCTCGTGTGATTTCAGATGTTCTGACCGACTGAATCTCTTGTCGCAGTGTGAACACTTGTAAGATTTCTCTCCAGTGTGGATCATCTCGTGCCGTTTCAAATCTGCATCTGTAATAAAAGTCTTCTCACACTCAAAGCACATATATTCTCTCACACCAGTGTGTCTCTTCTGATGTACTTTTAAATTCTGCAGCAGTGAAAAACTCTTTCCACATAAAGAACATGAATGTGGTTTCTCCTTTGAATGAACTTTCAGGTGACTCTTCAGGTTTGAAGCACACACAAATGTTTTTCCACATTGATCGCATTCATGCGGTTTCTCTCCAGTGTGGATCTTCATGTGACCCTGAAGGTGTGATGATCGCGTGAAACTCTTCCCGCACTGATCACATATGAACGGTTTCTCTCCAGTGTGGATGTTCATGTGTTTCTTAAGATTCTGATTGTATGTGAAACTCTTTCCGCACCGATCACATGTGAACGGTTTCTCTCCAGTGTGGATCCTCATGTGAACATTGAGATTGTGTTTGTTTGTGAAGCTCTTTCCACACTGAGTGCAGGTGAAACTTTTCTTGTCTCTTCTTTTCAGTAAAGAAATACTTTCAGTCTGTGAGTGAGTTGTTTCTCCAGTTTTGACATGATGTTGTTTCTCCTCAATTAGGTCTGAAATTAAAGTTAAAAAAGGTAAAAAATATAATTAAATCATGTGAAGTGAAAGCAGACAACAGCTACACCAAATTATGATAATCTTTACACATTTTTAGAAAATAAGGTACGATTATCTATATTAGAAAATACAGTTTGTAATGATAACATATAATATATATATTGTTATAAGGGAAACAGGTCAATTTAGCTCAAAGGGAATCATTAATGATTTTATAGGGAATTTGAACAGACTCACTGTTTCACGGCGATTCACCGAACAAGCCGTATAACAAACTCTGCACTGGATATTAAAATCCCAAAATATAGTGAAAACACTATTAAATAGCACGGTAACAAAATCGACAGATTAAGGCATTAACTTATGAGCACAAAACACAAGATATTTCTCTTTTCAATATAAACAAGACTTTATTTATATAAATCTAAGACATGTAAACTAATCTACATGAACACAAGCATTCACACATTCACGCGTTGCAGAAAGAGAAAGTGAGGAAAGGATTAGATTAAGAGAATGAGAGTTTGATATCCACGTTTACAGCAATATGTGTAATTGCATAAACCTGAACAACCATCAATCACTGATTTAACACTAGCATTGAGTTTTCAATGAGGCTAAAATCTATTTTCAATATTACACCAGGCACAGCAAAGTCTGGGGTTTGTACTTCATAGCTTTGTGTTTAAAGTTCCCTTTTGTTCTCCGTCTTTTCAGGAAGGGTTTTCGAAGTCGCTGATTGGCTTAGAGTTCAGGAGTCGTGGAAGTGGGCGTTGGCTGGTTTTGCAGAGTCTTGGGCTTGTTTCCGCTGGCAAATGTAACCTTTACGAACTCACGGAAGAAAATAAACAAAGTAAAAGAATAAAGGATGTAAAGACTAGGTGGCTTTTTCTCATCATGGTAGCAACTGGCTGGGTGTGGTCAGAGCACATGACTGAAGAGAGTTCATTTTCGGAGAGAGAGTTCAAGGAGAAGTTAAGAGGCTGAAGGCCTTGATTCAAGAGCGAGTTAAGAGGGTGTCCTAGTATTTATTCTCGGCCTTTTAGGGACCTCCCAATGGTTGTCTTGACCAATTAGGTTCTATGCTGGAGGCGGCTGCTGCGTTGTTGCTCCACCCAATCCATAAATTAACATGTCATGGTCAGTCACATTGCCGAATGTTACATTCTCTTGCAAAGTATCCTTTTGAATGTGATTTCTATAACAGAATATGATACATTTGACAGAGAATCAATTTGAAGAAATGTTCAAAGCTGGAATTATCACGCTCATACATACTAAACATGACATTAACCCTTAAAGGCTTAGCTGGTCAATACTAATTAAAAGCACGATAAACACAATGATTAAAACAAGGATATTCAAATTTGTGGGTCACATACATAATATGCAGTTATGCATATAAATTATTATTTTCATTAACAATGAGAATGAAAGTCCTTTAAGATGATTTTACAGTTTTGTGAACCCAGGAATTTTAGCCTTTGTCCTCGACGCCTGGTCGGGGTGTGTTCAGGCGGGCTGGGGGTCTGATTTATGACTTTCTGCTGTTGTCTTGTGGAATTCGGCTCCTCATGTTTCAACCATGCTTGGATCGAATCTAGATTTGTCTGATTTGGTCCTTGATATTCTACAAGTTACATCCAGAATACCACCTCAGCAGTGCCACAAACTGATCACCTCCATGTCACGCCAAATTGAGGCAGTAATTAAAGCAAAATGAGCCCCTACCAAGTATTGAGTACATATACAGTAAATGAACATACTTTCCAGAAGGCCAACAGTTCACACATTTTTTTTTATTGGTCTTATGAAGTATTGTAATTTGTTGAGTTAGTGAATTGGTGGGTTTTTATTAAATGTGAGCCAAAATCATCACAATTAAAATAACAAAAGACTTAAACTACTTCAGTCTGTGTGCATTGAATTTATTTAATACACGAGTTTCACAATTTGAGTTGAATTACTGAAATAAATGAACTTTTCCACGACATTCTAATTTCTTCTCATCTAGAATTTCTGTAGTGAGAACTATTTTAACTATTTAATAATCAATAATTGTTCATAATAGTCAATAAAAAGTGATGATTGTTTTATACTACAAACAATTATTTAAATGTTCTGCACAGAATAAGGTAGAAAATATACTTTATAGTTTCTGTACTGTAATAATTGATCTGTCAATTAGCACTGCATCATTCATAAATTGTATTTATTGTCTTAATGTTTCATCAGTTCATTCTTTTTATTCAGCTCAGCTGCAGATATAGTCTGGCCTGTTCTTTGAGCCAGAGATCACTTCTCTTTCAATCAAAAACTTCTTAATCTCATTTTCATAAAATAAAATGCTATAGTATGTAACTTTTCCTCTCCATCGACGAATGATGATTCTGAAAGAAAAAGTGCCGATGTCTGTTTGCTATGACAACAAACGCTACTTTCAAGCATCTGATTATTAGATAAACCTCGCACTCTTATTTCAAGGTTGTTGTTAATGTTGTGGTTATTTGAACAGTTTTCTTCGTACATTCGGTTATACGACATTGTTAAAACACATTTATCATTCAATGGAATTGTGCGTATGCTTTACACACTTACATTTTTGCTCCGTCCATGCAATAAATGCACAGCCTATGACTGCTCAGGTAATGTCGTCGGTATGACCGAGAGCCATTGAAAAACTACAGAAAAGTACAACTACATCACTATAGCATTACTGGCCACGAGTACTAAGAGCTCACACATCAGCTGCTCAACAAATGTATCAGTGAGACGAACACAATCCTGTGACAGACGGTTAATAGTGGAGCGCGTGAAGGAGAGATGTGAGGCACGAACACTGTTCAAGGTCTCCATTCATTCGTGATCGTAGTAATTTAATGTGTACATATTTTGAAAGCATCGAATCGCTATAGAAATCACGATTCATTTGATTCTTGGCATTTTAAATCGATTACTGTCCAAAATCGACCATTCAAAAATCCATGTTTTGAGATCGATGCATAAGCATCGTCAGGGTTTGTAATCGATGCATCGAGAAAATGAGTGAATCGTTACACCCCTACTGTAAAGTCACTGGGTCCGTCAGACTGAAAAATATATTTTAGCGTTAATCTGACCAAAAATATTTAAGACCCATTGAATCTGAATTTAAGACATTTTAAGGCTTTTTATTAGGAAAACGTTATTTAAGACTTTGTAAGGATCCGAGGAAACCCTGTTTTTCTACTAATTCACATATTAAGCATTTATGTTTACCTGCTGGCTGTGTTCCTGTGGCTCAGTGGTAGAGCATTGCGTTAGCAGCACAAAAGGTTGTGGGTTCAATTCCCAGGGAACATGCATAACCTGAATGTACTGTAAGTCGCTTTGGATAAAAGCGTCTGCTAAATGCATAAATGTAAATGTATAACCAGCATTCATGTTTCTGTCTCTATAGCAAATTCCTCGTATGTGTAAACATACCTGACAATAAAGCTTATTCTCATTCTCTCTATTTATAGTAAAATATCTGAATACAAATTCACACATGCATTTCTCCGTTGTCTGTTAGATTTTTGCATTTAATATTTACAAATATTACAATTTTAAGAATACAATCTAAATAATAAACAGAAGTACAGTTATGTAACCAATAAATAAATCAGTGTTTCCATAATTCCTTCCATTTGTGTTTAAAGTTTTGTTCATTGGTTTTTACTTTAGTTTTGGTTTACATTAAACAGTTTAACACAGACTAATGAAATAAATGCTGTTAGGACATCTGTATCTTGTAGATATCACAATAGTGACTGCATAGTTTAAGTCTGATGATAAGAATTAAATTAACTTTAACTGGCAATTTACAGGAGATCAGCATAGACGAGGTGAAAACAGGAGCTATTATCATGAAATAAAGAGTATTTTCAGCAGATGATAATATTGATGAGCCTCAGACTATAAACATTCATTCAACAAGACATTCAGGATCAGCAGAAGATCATCTCTCTTTGTTATAATTATAATATTTAGAGTGCTTTCCATTAGAAATACAGCTCTATTGAAAAAACATACTTCTCACACTGACCCACTTATCTTTACAGTTTCTGTTTCCAGTCCAGTAACTAAAAGGATTGTATTTTTATTTTGCAAACATAAATGTATAAAAAGATAGAAAGCTTAATAACATTAAAATCGCATCAGCAAATCTTGAGATCGCTTTCTATTAATTTCCCTCAGATTCATACTTTAGGTTTTGACTCCAAACACTGGAGCAATCATACACACGAATGTACAGAAAACAAACAGTGGAAGAAAATGAAAAAATTGCCCATGATTTTAAATAAAAAAATATTATTTTGGTGTTTTAGCCATTGATGAAAAAGATCCATGCAACATTAGCACGTTTCCATTAGCAAAGCACAAACGTACAACAGTTGACCATCACACATGCAACACATCTAACACAGAGTATATTTGTAGCTTAATATACTCATTACCAAACTGTTACAATCATAGAAATAACATTACTTACTTTCATTACACTTTAAAAAACAATATACAGTAGGGAGCAAAAAGACGTGCTTACCCATTGTTGACGAACTACGGAAGTAGCCCCAGAATGCACCCTGGGTGATGGGGCGGGGCGACACATTAAGCTCCGCCCAGAACCAATTTCATTGGTTCATATTAAAACACAACAGAGCTTATTGGTGAAGATGTTTGCGCATGAGCATTCTTTTATATGTTTTTATGAATGATCTATGCTGTTTGCACATCTTATTGTCTTTTGCACATCTTATTGTTTTGCACTTTTTTTTATTTCATTGCACATTTTACTCTTATTTCTCCTTTTCTTACCATATGTATGCCCTTGTGTTGTGTTACTTTATATAATTTGTATTCTTATTATTTTGCACTGTCCACTGAGCGGACCTGATTCGATTACATTTCACTTCTAATTATACCCTGTATAACTATTATGTGACAAATAAAGAAACCTTGAACCCTTGAACCTTGTTTTGCTGTACCACAGAAATATTAAGTGCTAACAACATCGATTTTAGTTTGAATCAATTAGCAAATGTGTATTTTTTTACTTATGACAAATTAGTTAGATTAAGTTCCTATCAAACGCTTGGTGGCGGCATATCCGAGTACTTCGGGCAGAACAGAGCTGTGTAGTATGTTTATTTTATTGAAAAGAACAATAATTACAAACAAATTTACAGACAAAATGGGCATTAACAAACAATATGAATCATTTACAGTTCTCAAAGGGAAGACATAGTTTCAAATTATTATATCTAACAGCAATAAAATGTAAAAAAAAAATAAAAAATAACCTTTGTAAATACATTCAGACATAAGTTTTTTTTTTTTTTTGCAAAGGGGTAATAGAAAGCTATTGAGTACTTAATTCATTGAAAAAATTGGCTACTGTAATAGCGTTTTAATTTGAGAGGGTACCAAGAGATGTGGCAAATGCTTTAAGTTCATTAACAAAGTACGGAAAGGAAGGAGGTGTTTTCAAAAATATGTATTTGTGAATAAAGTATTTGGCAAGTTCAAAAAGGTTATTGATCAAATAGTGTTGTGAACAGTCTCTTAAGTACACCAAATTTAATTTGTTTGTATTCAAGAGGATTTGCACATGTAATAAAACATGACATTTTACTATACACTTGGGACCAAAATCGCTTTGAGTGGTTACAATCGAAAACAATATGCTTAGTGGTTTCTATATCAATTTCACAAAATTGACAAGAGTTTTCTCCAATATCAAACTTTGATTTGAGGAATTCTTTAGATGGGTATATGTCATTCATTATCTTGAAATGAAGTTCTTTCACTTTAGGGAGACTTGGAAGAGTAAGATAATTCAGTCTCATTTCCTTCATCTCTTTCGGGTTAATATCTTTGAAAATATAGTGACGTCTAATTCAATTTGGATTAAATCTACCAATGAAGATACTTCTAATATATCTGTTGTTACATTTATGATCTCTAAGAGACAAGTTATCCAGACAAAGAGATGGGAGAGAGAATGACACGGAGTAGTGTGAAAGAACCCCTTTTATCAAAAGTACCATGTTTTTTGGTATGGCATTAACAACTGTGTAAAATTCTTTGGGGAGACATACAAATCCATGTTTTAAACAAAAAACTTTGTAATTGAGCACATTACCATAATTGTCCATCATATCCGATAGGGAATAAATATTATATTGAACCCATTATTTTCATAAAATAATGATTTGTTATGGTGCAAAATAAAAAGATTGTTCCAAATACAAGTATTATGTGGACTAAAGTTGTGAGAAAATGCTAATTTCCAATATAGGAGAACCTGCTGATGGAATGCAGATAATTTAAGAGGCAATTTTGACAACTCATAATCACATTCAATAAAAAATTCCAAGCCACATACTTTCCCAAATATTGAAGAAGAGACCGTAAACCATAGGCTGTTTGTATTACAAATAAATGATCTTAACCATTTAGTTTTTAAAACACTATTCATTATCTCCAAGTCAATAACATTTAACCCCCCTTCTTCGTAACTATGAACTAAATCATTTTTGTTGATATAGTGATGCTTATTTTTCCAAATAAAGTTAAACATTGCAGTGTTACATTCTTTAACTAAATGAGGTGGAATAGCTTGGGAGGAGGCTGGATAAACAAACCTAGAAAGTAATTACATTTTAGTTAATACAATTCTTCCATAAATTGAGATATCTCTTTGTATCCAAAAATTGAGAATATTTTTGCTTTTAAAAGATTGTTTGCAAGATTTTCTTGGATGTTTTGATTGCTTTCTCTAGTAATAGTTATCCCCAAGTATTTTACAGATTTCTTTATTGGTATATTACATAAAGAGTCTAATTCACTATTATGAATTGCAATTAAATCACATTTATTTATGTTTAAGTATAGACCTGATGCTTTGGAGAATAGACAAATTAATTTGATTACTTTATCAATTTGATATTGGTCTCTTAAAACAATTACCGTATCATCAGCTAATTGGCTAATACCAATCTGTCTTCCAAATACATTCAATTTATCAAAGTTGCTGTTTTTATCTATTAAGATAACGAGCATTTCTACCGCTAAGATGAATAGGAGAGGGGAAATGGGACATCCTTGTCTCATTCCTCGAGAAGTATTAAATCCTTGGGACGTCCCAAATGAAAGTGAGATAAAACTATTTATATCTTTATATAACATTTTTATAATTTACTGCCAAAACCGAATTTTTCAAGAGAGTAAAATATGAAATTATGTTCAATTGTATCAAATGCTTTTCTAAAATATATAAAAAAATATATATCCGTCATCCTCAATCCATTCATGATAGTCTAAAATATCTAGAATTAATCTGATATTATTATGTATTGATCTGTCTTTTAGGAAACCAGACTGTGATTCACTGATTACCTGGTTTAACTTATTCTTGAGTCTATCTGAAAATATATGAGCTAGAATTGTATAATCACAGTTAAGTAGAGTGATGGGGCGAAGGTTATCTATATGTCTTGCGTCTTTACCTGGTTTAGGGATAAGAGTAATTAAACCTTGTTTCATAGTTGAAGATAGACAATTATCTTGGATACACTCAAAGAAGGCTTTAAACAATAGTTCTCTCAGATCTTCCCTAAAATATTTATAGAATTCACAAGTGAGGCCATCAGGGCCTGGAGATTTCCCTGAACACAACTTATTTATTGCTTTATCTACTTCCTCTATTTTGATATCAGCCTCACACAAGTCTTTAGTTTCCTGTTCTAACTGTGGTATGCTACTGTGTATATTGTTAAATAAAATATTACAGTCTGATTCAGAGAAGGATGAGCTATATAGAGAACTATAGAATTGAAAGATCTCTGAGGAAATAATTTTAGTGCTTGTATTAATTATAACTATAATTATTAGTATTATAAATATTATAATTATAATATTTATAACTCCATTCACATAAAGGGAATTTATAGAATTGTTCCCATCCGGGAACATCGAGCTCTTGTCGGCAGCTGAGAGCATGCCATCAGCGTTGTCCAGCTCTGAATCATATGTGTAATCAGTCAAAATTGACGGCCAGACGTCAGGTGCGGTGACGTCATGACCAGGATGCTTAAAAGCACGTGATGTGCAGCGGCGCCAGCTTTTTGTCATTCAGCAAAGCTCTCTGTGTGTGTCAGTCGAATGTGTTCTGTGAGTCTGTTACTATCAAGATAGGAAATAAGAAAGTTTATTCTTAAAAAGATAGGCAAAGAAAGACTAGAAGCAGACATATCAAAGGCCAATGAGGCGAAAGTAGATCACGTTACAGACTGTGTGTTCCTCTCTGACTGGGCGAAAACTCTCTTTGAGGAGGGAGTTTTCACCTGCGTCCTCGCAACACCTGCCCGCTGCCGCTGAGGCGGAGCAGTGGCTGTGCTCGCAGATGGATTAGATGGAAAGATTAAGGCGGGTGATCCCTATCTTCCTTTCCCATCAGATCCAGCGTCCGCTGCAATACATTGTGCTCCCGCGGGTCATGCTCCGAGTGTGTCGCGCCTATGATCTCGCAGTCCCGCTGTTGCTGAGGCAGCGGTGAGTGAGATCACGGGGATCGCACATAGATCTGGCGGACGGGTTGGAGGCAGGTTAAGCCCTATTTCCACCTGTATTCCCCAGGTCTAAGCGCTCTCCCGGGCGGAAGCCTAAGCTGTAGTTCTTCCCCTTGGTGAGAGTCGCTAATCTGCAGCAGTTTTCTCCAAGAAGATTTATTTGTTTTGTTCCGAGCATGGCGCATGGTGATTCTCGGTTCATTTATGCACTTTCAGACCGTGTTTACTTGTCTGGGTGTTTGACTGCATTTAATTTTGAATAATTAACTATGCATTTTATCCGACTATGAAAGTTAGATATATATTTATATATATATATATATATATATATATATATATATATATATGTATGAAAATATACAATTATATATATTGTATATGACATACAAAACCTCTTGGGATACTTCTCAAGTGAGAGCACAATGTTTACCTCTCTTCCTCCAAGGAGGTTGAGGTGGTCAGCTTGGGCTGCTGGTGAGCAGCCCCAATTGTGTTCCAGCTCCTTATTGGGAATGTCACTTCTTGTACTCGCCAGAATCGGAGTCAGAGTAGCGCGCCGGGCGAAGAGGATCTGCGGATCGATGGTCTTGCCAGAGCACTGATCCCATGGTCCAGGGCCTTGAGGCCCGGCCCTCTGGGGAAGAGCGGTGTACACCGCATTACGTTGCCGTCTCTCCTCAGTGCCCTCAGGAGATCAGTCTGCTAACCCTGCCAGTGTTCTAGGGCACAGCGGTCTCCAGCGGCGCTTCTCTCAGTCTCTTCCGCCCAGAAATGTAGCGGAGATGGGAGGCTCGCCACCCCTTGAGGGGTCTCTAGAGCAAGCTAGATCGGCCCGTCCCCTGCCGGTCCTCCGTTCCAGGGCACCGAGCTAGCCGCTCTAAGTACACCAGAGGCCAGTCTCAAGAGACTGGTTCCTTAGTAAGTCACCTGGCGGTGTGGGAGCCCTTGCCAAAGCGTGTCTTATTGGGATCTGCCTGAGCAGACTCTGGTTCCTAGTCTTCCTTAGAGATGGCGTGGGTCTGAGGACCGTCATTTCCAATAGAAGCTTCTGAGGCAGTCCTGATGCCAAGGCCCAGGACTGGTGAGGGCAGCCCCTCTGGGGAAGAGCGGTGTACACCGCATTACACCGTCTCTCCTCAGTGCCCTCAGGAGATCAGTCTGCTAACCCTGCCAGTGTTCCAGGGCGCAGCGGTCTCCAGCGAGCGTTCTCTCAGTCTCTTCCGCCCAGAAATGTGGCGGAGCTGGAAGCTCGCCACCTTGAGGTCTCTAGAGCAACTAGATCGGCCGTCCCTGCGGTCCTCCTTTCCAGGGCACGAGCTAGCGCTCTAAGTACACGGGTCTGAGGACCGTCGTTTCCATAGGAGACTTCTAAGGCAGTCCTGATGCTACATCCCAGGACATATGAGGGCAGGCCCTCTGGGAAGAGCGGTTTACACCACATTACGGTGCCGTCTCTCCTCAGTGCCCTCAGGAGATCAGTCTGCTAACCCTGCCAGTGTTCCAGGCGCAGCGGTCTCCAGCGGCGTTCTCTCAGTCTCTTCCAGCCCAGAAATGTGGCGGAGCTGGGAGGCTCGCCACCCCTTGAGGTCTCTAGAGCAACTAGATCGGCCGTCCCCTGCGGTCCTCCGTCCAGGGCACCGAGCTAGCAGCTCTAAGTACACCAGAGGCCAGTCTCAAGAGACTGGTTCCTTAGTAAGTCATCTGGCGGTGTGTAGCCCTTGCCAAGCGTGTCTTATTGGGTCCTGCCTGAGCAGACTCTGGTTCCTTAGTCTTCCTAGAGATGGCCTTGGTCTGAGGACGTCGTTTCCAATAGGAGACTTCTAAGGCAGTCCTGATGCTACATCCCAGGACTTATGAGGGCGAGCCCCTCTGGGGAAGGCGGTTTACACCGCATTACAGTGCCCGTCTCTCCTCAGTGCCCTCAGGAGATCAGTCTGCTAACCCTGCCAGTGTTCCAGAGGCGCAGCGGTTTCCAGCGCTTCTCTCAGTCTCTTCAGCCCAGAAATGTGGCGGAGCTGGGAGGCTCGCCACCTTGGGGGTCCCTAGAGCAACTAGATCGGCCGTCCCTGCGGTCCTCCGCTCAGGTCACCCGAGCTAGCAGCTCTAAGTACACCCAGAGACCAGTCTCGAGACTGGTTCCCTTAGTAGACTATTCGGCAGCATGAGAAACTGCTGCCAAATGTGTATCTCGATGGGCAGGCTCTGGTAATGGAACAAAGAGTGAGCACTCTCCTGAGGAGGAGACCATCGAGGTGGTCCCTGCTCTAGACAAGTCCGGGTTCTGCAGCCGTACTTCATTGTTCGAGGGAAAGGGTTGCGTCCGTCTTAGATCTAAGCTAACTGAACCGCTCAGTCACCACGACTGAAGTTCAAGAAAGCTCTCTTCAACACGTGTCCACACCAGATCCGAGACTGGTGGTCACAGCCCGATCTAAAGATATACTCCTTCCCCATCACAGGAAGCTCCTGAAATGTGCTTTGGGGCAAAGCATATTAATATCGAGTTCTTCCTTCATTGGCAGTATAGGAGCAGCCATCCTGTGAGGCAGACATCCCAGCTCCGCTAAGGGGCTGGATGCTGTCAGGCACAATCGTGGCTGAGGCTTCGTCTGTCGCCTTCCCAGATGCGCTCTCAGCTCCTGGGAGTTCTAGAGAGTGCGGCATGGACGAGTCCTTCTATTGAAAACCCTGTTCACCTGGCCGGGCCGAGTATAATTCTCTGACCCGATTTCTCTCCTCAGCCGGCTCTCCATGGGGGATTTTTTGTTGCACACATGATGGCTAGATTAACAAATAAACAGATGTCACCCGATCTAAATATTCCCTCACAATAGTTTAATAGTAATGACTTTATGTGATAAAATTTCTTTACTGATAAAATACTGATAGATCGATTACAAAACTATACAGGTGTTCAAGGGCAGGCTCTAAGATGGTTTAGATCCTACCTGTCCGATCGCTACCACTTTGTTTATTTAAGCGGGGTCATCTCAATTATCACCAGTAAAGTATGAGTACCACAAGGATCTGTCCTAGGTCCTCTATTATTTTCATTATATATGCTGCCCTTGGTAATATTATTAGAAAATACGGGATTAGTTTCCATTGTTATGCTGATGACACTCAACTATATATCTCAACAAAACCAGATGAAACTTCTAAACTATCTAAGCTAACAGAGTGTGTTAAAAATATAAAGATTGGATGACCAGTAATTTTCTCCTATTAAATTCAGATAAGACCGAGATATTACTTATTGGACCTAAAAACAGTACACAGAATCTCTTGGATTACAATTTGCAACTAGACGGATGTAATGTTACTTCCTCTACAGTTAAAAATCTGGGTGTTATATTAGACAGCAACCTATCTTTTGAAAATCATATTTCCAATGTTACAAAAACAGCATTCTTCCATCTTAGAAACATTTCCAAGCTACGGAACATGTTAAGTGTTTCTGATGCAGAAAAGTTAGTTCATGCATTCATGACCTCTAGACTGGACTATTGTAATGCACTGCTAGGTGGTTGTCCTGCATCTTCAATAAACAAGCTACAGATAGTACAAAATGCTGCGGCTAGAGTCCTTACCAGGTCAAGAAAATATGACCATATTACTCCAATTTTACAGTCTCTGCACTGGCTACCTATTAAGTTTCGTATCAGTTACAAAATATTATTACTTGCCTATAAGGCCCTAAATGATTTAGCTCCTGCGTACCTAACTAATCTTCTATCACGCTACAATCCAACCCGCTCCCTTAGGTGCAAAACTCTGGACTCTTGGTAGTACCTAGGATAGCAAAGTCCACAAAAGGAGGTAGAACTTTTCATATCTGGCTCTAAACTATGGAATAGCCTTCCTGAAAACTTTCGGGGTTCAGACACACTCTCTCTGTTTAAATCTAGATTAAAGACACATCTATTTAGCCAAGCATTCATATAATGCATCTCACAATCTTGTACTGCCAGTCTATCTGAACAAATGCACATTATTATGCTTTAGCTTGGGTTATACTGATAATTTCATCCAGGGTTATTCCTGGATGGAGCAGCTACTATGCTAATTGTCTTACTGTTTCTATGTTACTGCCAGGATTAACATCCCGTGGTAGTTAGAAATTACACAAGCTTCAGTCTGGATCCTACCCTTAACGATAGAGATGACCGAACACCTGAGAAGAGACGATGACAACCCCTCCAAGGACCTCCGAGATGAGCCCCAGAGACAGATCTCCAGTGAGGACCTCGTCACCTAGACATCCATCGGGAAAGACCCTGGAACCAGTGGACCACTTACACTCTGACTTTGCTGCAGTTGGAACAAACTACTGATTCGTCTGGCGGAGGAACTGGCCCCGACTGAGCCTGGTTTCTCCCAAGGTTTTTCTCCATTCTGTCACCGATGGAGTTTTGGTTCCTTGCCGCTGTCGCCTCTGGCTTGCTCAGTTGGGGACACTTCATTTCCAGCACAATCATCGACTTGATTGCACAGATATTATTTAAACTGAACTAAGCTGGACAATGCCATTACTAAATTCAATAATGAAATGCATTCAGCAGATAATTGACTGTTAAATCCTGTCATTTTACATTATTGACAAAATTTGCCTATTTTGATATTGTGCAGTGCTTTGTTACAATTTGTATTGTTAAAGGCGCTATATAAATAAAGGTGACTTGACTTGACTTGACTTTTTCTCAGGCTTCAAGTTCATCAAAGAGCCTCGTTCTCAGGCTACAGAACTGATCATGTAATTACACATTATGTATTTTGTGTTTTCTTTGGAATGCCAGACACATTGCAACCTTCATTGACCCAGGATCCTGGACTGAAAAAACAGGAAGAGACCTTGAGGTATGTAATTATTTAATTGTGTAAAGCTAATGTAAACTTAATTTTTAAAGACCTCCCATAGGTCTTTTCATCTTGTAAAAAAAAAAAAAAAAACACAAAATAGCATTTTAAATGGTTACTGCCTCTAGTGGGGCCTATAGGATCATATGGAGATTCTCAACTGAGCAAAACAAGTGAAACATATAAACTTAGTCCAATTTGAAGCTCTAATTTGCTTTTTTTTATTATTCAGTCAGTTAGATTTAAACACAAAAAATATATATATTTTCCAAAAAAAACGTTTTTACTCAATAAATTCACAAAATTCTAACCTATCATTGAAGTAAAACAATTGAAAGTGGGGAGAAAATCTCATGATGAAATAAATGTTTTTCTCCAATGAATGTTGACAATATTTGACCGAGATACAATTATTTTAAAATCTGGAATCCGAGGTTGCAAAAAAAATCAAAATATTGAGAAAATCGCCTTTAAAGTTGTCCAAATGAAGTTTTTAGAAATGCATATCAGTGATCAAAAAGTTTTTATATATTTACAGTAGGCAATTTCTGAAGTCCACAGTCAACGCAACCATCTACCAGAACATTTTAGTGCACTTCATGCTTCCTTCTGCTGACAAGCTTTATGAAGATGCTGATTTCATTTTCCAGCAGGACTTGGCACCTGCCCACACTGCCAAAGGTACCAAAAGCTGGTTCAATGACCATGGTGTTACTGAGCTTGATTGGTCAGCAAACTCGCCTGATGCCTGAACCCCATAGAGCAGTGGTTCTCAAAGTGTGGTACGCGTACCACTAGTGGTACGTGAGCTTCCTCTAGTGGTACGCAGAGGAATCTCAGAATTAAATATAAATCAGGCCGCGTGTCCACCAAAGCGATTTTTTTTTAAATTGTTTTAAATGGGAGCGTCTTTTTCATGCTGATCACTCGGGCGTTTTTTTCTTGGCACCGAGAATTTAAGAATGTTAGCACTTATCACTGTCACTTTTTAGTCAGCTAACCAATCACAGTGGAGGAGGGGCGGGACTAATACCGTCACACCCTGCTTGTACTACGACTGAACAGCAATGGAGAAGTTAATATTGCTTGTCTCTGAGTATTTATGTCTTTACCAGATGGAATTGCCGGAGTACAATAATATTGTTATGAAAAATAATGCTTGGAGAAACATTTCATTCGCGATGCGTCTGCCATATTACTTCAGCAGATATTCCATATCATAGCAACCTTAGCGTCTCGAAAATACGCTGCCCTCTCGAGCGCTCACACCTGGGTGTTTTCAGCTGGCTTTGGTGGAAACGTGGCCTGATTGTTGTTACTTGCAGCTACATATACAGCCTGTGTTTTTTTTTTATCAAGTACTTTTTTATTTAAAAGTGAAATAAAAACTGTACTGTGCTTAAAGATTAAATGAAAATGTATTGTAGCTACTTAAAGTTAAATAAAAACTAAATAAATGTTAAGTATGATACATTTTCATTTAATCTTTAAGTACAGTTTTTTAACATTTAAGTACAGTACAGTTTTTATTTCACTTTTAGTTACAATATATTTTAATTTAATAATTACGTTTTTTATTTACGTGGAAGTAAGCACGGTGCAGTGTTCATGTTCAAACTGTGTATTTACTATATTTTAAGAGGCTGACAATAATAAATATCCTTATAAGGATTAAAACTGACTCGTTTTTTTTATAGTGCTATAAAATATAGTACAGTATAGTGCTACTGAAAGTGAAAGTGACGTGACATACTCGGAATTTGTGCTCTGCATTTAACCCATCCAAAGTGCACACACACACAGCAGTGAACACACACACACACACACACCGTGAACACACACCCGGAGCAGTGGGCAGCCTGAACTGCAACAATACTGCATTTTAATGTTGGTCATAATGGTGGTACTTGGAAAGCCAAATATTTTCTGAAGTGGTACTTGGTGTAAAAAGTTTGAGAACCACTGCCATAGAGAATCTAGATGAGAGAAACCAGACCCAACGATACAGATGAGCTGAAGGCCACTGTCAAAGAAACCTGGGCTTCCATACCACCTCAGCAGTGCCACAAACTGTTCACCTCCACGCCACGCCGAATTGAGGCAGTAATTAAAGCAAAAGGAGCTCCTACCAAATATTGAGTACATATACAGTAAATTAAAATACTTTCCAGAAGGCCAACAATTCACAATTTTTTTTTTTTTATTGGTCCTATGAAGTATTCTAATTTGTTGAGAATTGGTGGGTTCTTGTTAAGTGTGAGCCAAAATCATCACAATTAAAATAACAAAAGATTTAACTACTTCAGTCTGTGTGCGTTGAATTTATTTAATACACAAGTTTCACAATTAGTTGAATTACTGAAACAAATTAACTTTTCCACGACATTCTAATTTATTGAGATGCACCTGTATGTTTAAGACCCGTTTATAATGGCTTATAATTTGAATCTAAGTTGTATGCCAATTTGTTCTGTAAATTTGTAATATTTTTGTTATATTATAATAAAAGAAAAGAAAAGAAAAAGAAAACCTCCACTGAAGCGTGTGAATGATGACGTCATCATCGCGAGGCGAATCCAACGTAGATGATCAAAAATGCACCAAATTCTGTTTAAAACTACAAAATATCATAAAACAACGTATCAAACAAAAATAATGTTAAAACAGTTACTCACACAGAAAGACAGGTGGCCAGGTGTGAGGTGAAATTTTGTTTATTAGGCATTTAAAAGCTTTATCGATAAATGTAATTATGGAAAGCCCCAAAAGCAATCATAATATTTCACGTAACTAAAATTCAGAAATTATTCATTCATGGCGGAGTTAAAATCAGCAGACAACAAACGGGGACAATAACAGTTTAATACTTGAAGCAAATATAAAGTAAAAGACAGATCTCTCTCTTTATTGAGTAACAAGATATAAAGCATCTCAAGTGAATAAAAGTGAAGATGGATCAGATGCAAACCTACATGACAGAATATCTTACACCTGCATTTTGTACACTGAACAAAATTATAAACACAACACTTTTGTTTTTGCCCCCATTTTTCATGAGCTGAACTCAAAGATCTAAGACTTTTTCTATGAACACAAAAGGCCTATTTCTCTATAATATTGTTCACAAATCTGTCTAAATCTGTGTTAGTGAGCATTTCTCCTTTGCCGAGATAATCCATCCACCTCACAGGTGTAGCATATCAAGATGCTGATTAGACAGCATGATTATTAATTTTGTTCAGTATAAAATACACCCTAAGTGGAAGAATATCTTTTTTTTTTTTAAAACAACAGTGAAGATTAAACTAAAAACAAATCAGCCTCTTTTTCAACTTAATGAACATGACCATTTTTAACCCACAAAAAGCTTCTACAAAAATGCATAAGAACATAAAATGAAACTCAATGAAGCATAATAATATAATTAATATCATAAAGCAAAGTTTTATACTTAGACTAATTTAGATGATGTTCCTTATGACAGATTAATATGGAAGAGATGCGGTGTAGCACCTGAAAGCACTGAACCTGAAGATAAACTAAATATGAGCATTTATTTTATGACTCCGTAGATTAGATGAATGACTGAAACTCTTCCCGCATGCAGTGCAGTGATACGGTTTCTCTCCAGTGTGAATCCTCTCGTGTGATTTCAGGGATCCTGACCGACTGAATCTCTTGTCGCAGTGTGAACACTTGTAAGGTTTCTCTCCAGTGTGGATCCTCTGGTGCAGTTTCAATTCTCCATCTGTAATAAAAGTCTTCTCACACTCAAAGCACATATATTCTCTCACACCAGTGTGTATCTTCTGATGTACTTTTAAATTCTTCAGCCGTGAAAAACTCTTTCCACACAAAGAACATGAATGTGGTTTCTCCTTTGAATGAACTTTCAGGTGACTCTTCAGGCCTGAATCACACACAAATGTTTTTCCACATTGATCACATTCATGCGGTTTCTCTCCAGTGTGGATCCTCATGTGACTCTGAAGGTTTGATGATTCAGTGAAACTCTTCCCGCACTGATCACATGTGAACGGTTTCTCTCCAGTGTGGATCTTCATGTGTCTCTGAAGGTTTGATGAGTTTATGAATCTCTTCCCGCACTGATCACATGTGAACGGTTTCTCTCCAGTGTGGATCCTCATGTGAACATTGAGATTATGTTTGTTTGTGAAACTCTTTCCACACTGAGTGCAGGTGAAACTTTTCTTGTCTCTTCTTTTCAGTAAAGAAACACTTTCAGTCTGTGAGTGAGTTGTTTCTCCAGTTTTGACATGATGTTGTTTCTCCTCCATTAGGTCTGAAATTAAAGTTAAAAGGTAAAATATAATTAAATCATGTGAAGTGAAAGCAGACACAGCTACACCAAATTAGGATCATTTCTACACATTTTTACAAAATAAGGTACAATTATCTATATTAGAAAATACAGTTACATCCATAATTTCTGAAATAAGAACTATTTAATAATCAATCGTTTCTAATCTATATTTTTTCCTAATTAAATGTTATGATTGTTTTATACTACAAACAATTATTTAAATGTTTTGCACAGAATAAGGTGGAAAATATACTTTATAGTTTCTGTACTGTAATAATTGATATCAGAGCATGTGAGCGGAGCGGAGCGTGGAGCGAGCGAGGAGCGGAGCGTGCAAAATATAGTCGGAGCGGGCGGGTTTTTATCCAAAGGCAGGAGCGATCGCTCTGTCTCGCTCCGCCTAGGGCATGCACAAATCCACCCTGAATTCACCTGTGCCTTCAACAATTAACAAAACCATCAGCCTATACTTCAAAAATCATTCGTTGTGAAGGAGAGATGGAGTTCGTTAAATATTTCCAAAAGCAAACCGACAGGTCATACAGGTGCACAATTTCTGTCAAAAAAATAGATGATAATGTTGAACATGATCAGGAATGTGGTGATATATATGTTCTATTTTGACTGCTGTTGCTGTGAGTTCTTTATAGGATATAGGCTGCGTGGCGGTCGCGTCGCGGAGCGTGTTTGCTGCATGTTGATTTTCCTTTCCGCACCTATGTTAACAGATTAGAGCAGCCACATTGCCTGCGGACAGTGTTGCCAGATCGGGTTGACGATTTCCAGCCCAAAAGCTCACCAAAACCCGCCCACTTCAACAAAAACCAGCCCAAAATTTTAACTGCCAAAATAATGTGATATACTTTTATTGCCATGTCAATCAAGGTTGATAAGGACCATTTTATCTCCTCAAAATAAAATAATTATGACAAAATTTAATAAAGATAAATAAATTTCACAGGAACATGGATCAAAAACAAAAGCGTTAAAGACAGTCAGAAAATATGCTTAACATGTCCAGGAACCTTTTCAAAATGGCAATCAAGAAATTAACTGATAAATCTAGGGAAACATATGCATCATTTTCAATGTCCACAGTAAGAAAAGCTAAATTTTTGTGCACAATAAAGTGATCAGAAAGCAATGTAAATTCACACCCACAGAAGGGTGAATTCTTCTATTCATTTCATCCATGTTGTGAGATTTGAGTTACTCTTAGATTCTTTATCGTATAATTTATATTTAAGCCACTTTGCCATGACAATCACTTAACTTAACATAAAAGATGGTAAATTGATTGACAAGTCTCTGTTAAAATAAACCAAAAAGGATTGCGTTAAGGGAAAATGAGTTGATGACTGCACTATACATTATTTTGCTGTGATACTTTGAGCTCAAACATATTAAGATAACATGACTAAAGATAAAAGCGAAGGAAAAAGCAGCTGATTGGGCGGCTTTTCATTTTTTAAAAGCAGCCCAAATTTGGTCTACCCGCCCAATGCGTTATTCTCCGGTCCAAGCCGATCAAAAGAAGCCCATTTGGGCGGTAACCATAGACGGAGTTTCACATTTTTGCCTGGGGGGGCACCTACCGGTAGACCATGAGCTCTGATTTTTATTTTTTATTTTTTTTACATGAATTACAAATAATTAAGCCTTAACATACTCATTAAAATACGATAATGCAAATAAAATGAGACAATGTGAAAATATTTTTGTATTCATAGATCTGACAAAATCGATTGGCTCTGATCTGGGGGGGCAGTGTCCACGACAGAATAGAATAGAAGTGAAGCGGATTTTTTCCGCAGCAGTCACGCAACAAACCCGCTCCACATCTGCCACGCAGACAGTGTGTCGGAGGCGTAAGGCTTCGGTTGAAAACGGCAGGTCTTAGGCATGCAGAGTAATTTTAAATTTGAGCGAGCGTGGAGCGATTTCACCGGAGCGGGATGAAATTGTAGATGAGCGGGGAGCGGAATTGAGCGGAGCGATCTGGTCCGACTTTGAGCGGTGGAGCGGGGGAGCGAACACCCACGTGAGCGGGGAGCGGAAATTCTCACCGCTCAGCTCCGCTCACATGCTCTGATTGATATGTCAATTAGCACTGCATCATTCATAAATTGTGTTTATTGTCTTAATGTTTCATCAGTTCATTCTGCTTTTTATTCAGCTCAGCTGCAGATATAGTCTGGCCTGTTCTTTGAGCCAGAGATCACTTCTCTTTCAGTGTGAAAACTTATTTATCTCATTTTCATAAAATAAAATGCTATAGTATGTAACTTTTCCTCTCCATCGACGAATGATGATTCTGAAAGAAAAAGTGCCGATGTCTGTTTGCTATGACAACAAAAGCTACTTTCAAGCATCTGATTATTAGATAAACCTTGCGCTCTTATTTCAAGGTTGTTGTTAATGCTGTGGTTATTGTAACAGTTTTCTTCATACATTCGGTTCAACAACATTGTTAAAACACATTTATCATTCAATGGAATTGTGCGTATGCTTTACACACTTACATTTTTGCTCCGTCCATGCAATAAATGCACAGCCTTCGACTGCTCAGGTAATGTGGTCGGTAAGACCGAGAGCCATTGAAAAACTACAGAAAAGTAAAACTACATCACTATAGCATTACTGGCCACGAGTACTAAGAGCTCACACATCAGCTGATCAACAAATTAGTGGTGGGCATAGATTATTTTTTTTAATCTAGATTAATCTCACTGTAATAAACTTTAATCTCACTTTAATCTAGATTAAAATGGCTCATTTGAATTCTGCCGAAGGCATTCAGAATATGTGTGCTACCCAAATAATGACTAAAAGTAAGTCTTTGAGAACGGGTTTCTCAAGCCAGGTGGCGCATTAGACCAGGGGCTCATCTCCTGTTTCCACAATGCATCACAAACTGCTTGAGAAAGCTGTTCTACTATGATAATTGGTGATGAAAATAAATTATGTTTAATAAGATGTACTTGTGTTTACTAACTGTTTATTCAGTTAAACATGAATTTTGAACTGTAGGCCTACATAAGAGGTCGTGATGAACTGTTTACAGTTTCCATTGGGAAGCTTCTTAAAAATAAAATTTCCCTGAAGCAAACCCGGCGGCTTCATAGCTGCATCCATGTTAGCACGTCACGTCTGATGTGGTAATTTCACAGTAACGTTAGGCATACACACAGGTTCGAAGCAGAGGGTGACACGGGAGTGAATTCTCAAACCTCTCCCGTCTCACTCCCACAAAAATAAATCTCTTCCCGTCCCAATCCCACAAAAAAACTGGGGGAAAATCCCATCCCGTTCCACTCCCGGAAGAATGAATCCCATTCCCTCCCACTCCCGTGTTGTTTTTGGTTTTTTTTTGCAGATAACTGTCAATTACAGGAAAAATATAGTACAGATCACAGCGTGGCCACCTTATTAGTTGAATAAAACCCCAAAATATAGTTTTTTGTTATTATATTGAACTGAAAGCCATCACAGTGTTGCACAGATTCAATTTCATGTAAATCATCCATGCTAACACACGTCTTCTATTTTTATTTTTTTAGACATTTCACTTTTTTCAAAGACGGAGTTTCGAAGTTTCTCGCTCAAGTTCACATGAGACCTAAAGCGCATCCATCCTGTTTGCTTAAAAGCACAACGTTTCGTTGTTATTCTGAGTGCACACAAATAAACGTAGAGTCTTTACAGATTCGAAAGATGTATTAGGTTACTTTTATCTGTATGACCAAAAATGACGGAGATTTTAGGAGCAAGTCAGCGCACCGGAGCCTGTCCTGCAGCAAACGCGCTTCCACACAAACACTTCAATAGCGCACATTTCTCTAGGTTAACATCATATTGAGCGGCCATGTAAAGTTGCTACTACATACATCTTTCAGATGAAAAGCCATATTTGAGGTTGATGAATGATAGGTGAGCGTTTGGATGTCCTGCCCGATTGTATTACCACATAGACCAGCCGTTAACAATCTGTCCATCACGGACTGCGAGCCTCTAGTTCGAAGACTCGTTCTCACCCCCTTCAGTGCAATTCGGCTAGGTATACATCCGCGCTAAAATATCAAGGTGAAAGTCATCATAGCTTGCGTAGAATAGACCCAGCTCCCAACCCAACTTTGAGAATAGATTAACGGCGATATTTTTTTTATCGCCGATAAGAGTCTCACGTTAACGCAGCACGTTAACGCCGATAATGGCCCACCACTACAACAAATGTATCAGTGAGATGAGCGCAATCCTGTGACAGACGGTTAATAGTGGAGTGCGTGAAAGAGAGATGTGAGGCACGAACACTGTTCAAGGTCTCCATTCATTCGTGCTTGTAGTAATTTAATGTGTATATATTTTGAAAGCATTGAATCGCTACAGTTCACGCTATTTCATAATTGTAAAATACACGTTACATAGTTTGTTTAATCACCAATTCATAGTTTTTTTATCTGACTCAGTGCTGTTTGTGTGCCTGCTAACATGTATAGCTATCTAAAGAAGGCTTTGTGGTCTCTCTTCATACAAAACGATAAGAGACAACTGTTTTGTTGTTGTGAATGTAACGTTAGTTATTAGAAAATACAATTATATTTAGATTAAATCAGATAAATGCATAAATAAAGATGTCAGTGTCTTTATATTAGCCTATTGTTTTTTCTGTATCACTTGAGATGCAATTGTCACATTAGAACGATTTCCCAGGATTTCATCATTTATTGTGACTCAAACTATAAGTTTCTATCAGCAAACAAAGAGAGATGATCTGCTGCTGACCCTGAATGGCTTGTTTAATGAGTGTTTATAGTCTGATTATTATCGATATTATCAGAATATTGCTGAAAATCCTCTTTATTTCATGATAATAGCCCCTGTTTTCACCTCATTCATTATGCTGATGACTTCAGATCTGTTAATTGCCACATTAAGCTCGTTTTATTGCTATTAATAGACTTAAGTCTACAATGCAATTAGTTATTTTGGCATTACAAGATATAGCTAAGTATCCTAATTGCATTTATTTAATGAATCTGTGATAAACCTTGTTTCATATAAAACACAAAATAAATAATTTGTGAATTAGTATAGAACACTTTGATAGATATGTTAATATTATTGTTGTAACTAAGTATACTGTTTTAATCAGGAATGGATTTATTGATTTTTATTAATTTCAGTCTGAAGACGAGCATCAGAGCATCAGTTTGAAGTGAAATCTGCAGAGACAGAGTTTATTGAAGGACAGAGAGAACATGAGAGATCCAGAACCCTGCAGAACGAAACACACTGAAGAACAAACAGGTTGTGTTTATACTTAATCCTTCATCAATGAGACTGAGGAACATTAAGAATATAATAAGAGAGAGCGTCTCTCTCTCCGTATATATATATATATATATATATATTTTGTTTTTATTACGTGTCTTACGAGACACTTATCCCACAAGATGAGACATGAGACTGTGCTCACGAGAACGAGGCGAGATTTTTAGACTTTTTCTTTAAATCCTCAATTATTAAATATATGGGGGAAAATGTGTATTTCATTCAACTGAAAAACACAAACTACAGAAAAGTAAAACTACATCACTATAGCATTACTGGCCACTAGTACTAAGAGCTCACACATCAGCTGCTCAACAAATGTATCAGTGAGACGAACACAATTCTGTGAGAGACGGTTAATAGTGGAGCGCGTGAAGGAGAGATATGAGGCAGGAACACTGTTCAAGGTCTCCATTCATTCGTGCTTGTAGTAATTTAATGTGTATATATTTTAAAAGCATTGAATCGCTATAGAAATTACGATTCATTCAATTCTTAGCATTTTAAATCGATTACTGTCTGAAATCGATGATTCAAAAATCCATGTTTCGAGAGCGATGCATCGTCAGGGTTTGTAATCGATGCATCGAGAAAATGAGTGAATCGTTACACCCCTACTGTAAAGGCACTGGGTCCGTCAGACTGAAAAATATATTTTAGCGGTAATCTGACCAAAAATATTTAAGACCCATTGAATCTGAATTTAAGACTTTTTAAGGCCTTTTCTTTAGGAAAACGTAATTTAAGACAATTTAAGGACCCGAGGAAACCCTGTTTTCTACTAATTCACATATTAAGCATTTATGTTTACCTGCTGGCTGTGTTCCTGTGGCTCAGTCGTAGAGCATTGCGTTAGCAGCGCAAAAGGTTGTGGGTTCAAATCCCAGGGAACATGCATAACCTGAATGTACTGTAAGTCGCTTTGGATAAAAGCGTCTGCTAAATGCATAAATGTAAATGTATAACCTGCATTCATGTTTCTGAATATAAATTCACACATGCATTTATGTTTGTCTGTTAGACTTTTGCATTTAATATTTACAAATATTACAATTTTAAGAATAAAAGCAAAATAATAAACAGAAGTACAGTTATGTAACCAATAAATAAATCAGTGTTTCCATAATTCCTTCCATTTGTGTTTAAAGTTTTGTTCATTGTTTTGGTTTACATTAAACAGTTTAACACAGACTAATGAAATAAATGCTGTTAGGACATCTGTATCTTGTAGATATCACAATAGTGACTGCATAGTTTAAGTCTGATGATAAGAATTAAATTAACTTTAACTGGCAATTTACAGGAGATCAGCATAATGAATGAGGTGAAAACAGGGGCTATTATAATGAAATAAAGAGTATTTTCAGCAGCTGATAATATTGATGAGCCTCAGACTATAAACACCCATTAAACAAGACATTCAGGATCAGCAGCAGATCATCACACTTTATTATAATTATAATATTTATAATGCTTTCCATTAGAAATACAGCTCTATTGAAAAAAAACACTTCTACACACGACATGACTGACACACTCATCTTTACAGTTTATTAATGTAAAAAAGAAAGAAAGCTTAATAACATTAAAATCGCATCAGCAAATCTTGAGATCGCTTTCTATTAATTTCCCTCAGATTCATACTTTAGCTTTTGACTCCAAACACTGAAACAATCATACACACGAATGTACAGAAAACAAACACTGGACGAAAAAAAAAAAATCGCCCATGAATTTAAATAAAATTTGGTTATTTTGGTGTTTTAGTCGTTGAAGGGAAAAATCCATGTAACATTAGCACGTTTCCATTAGCAAAGCACTAACGTACAACAGTTGATATAACTGTCGTCACACATGCAACACATCTAACACCGAGTATATTTGTAGCTTAATATACTCATTACCTAACTGTTACAATCATAGAAATAACATTAATTACTTTCACTACACTTTAAAAAACAATATACAGTAGGGAGCAAAAAGACACGCTTACCCATTGTTGAGGAACTGCGGGAGAAGCCCCAGAATGCACCCTGGACGATGGGGCGGGGCGACATATTAAGCTCCGCCCAGTCCCAATTTCATTGGTTCATATTAAAACACAACAGAGCTTATTGGTGTAGACGTTTGCGCATGAGCATTCGTTTAAATACGTTTTTATGAATGATCTATGCTGTTTTGCTGTATTAAATATTAACTGCTAACAACATGATTTTAGTTCGAATCAATTAGCAAATGTGTGTTTTTTTTACTTATGACAAAATAGTTAGATTAAGTTCCTATCAAACGCTTGCTGGCAGCATCTCCAAGTACTTCGGGCAGAACAGAGCTGTGTAATATGTTTTTTTAATTATTTAATATTTTTTATTGAAAAGAACAATAATTACAAACAAATTTACAGACAAAATAGGCATTGACAAACAATATTATTCATTTACAGTTCTCAAAGTGCAGACATAGTTTCAAATTATTATATGTAACAGCAATACAATTTTAAATCAAACAAAAAATAATAAAACTTTGTAAATACATTCAGACATAAGTTGTTGATTTTTTGCAAAGGGGTAATAGAAAGCTATTGAGAACTTAATTCGTTGAAAAAAATGGCTACTGTAATAGCTTTTTCATTTGAGAGGGTACCAAGAGATGTGGCAAATGCTTTAAGTTCATTAACAAAGTACGTAAAGGAAGGAGGTGTTTTCAAAAATCTGCATTTGTGAATAAAGTATTTGGCAAGTTCAAAGAGGTTATTGATCAAATAGTGTTGTGAACAGTCTTTCTTAAGTACACCAAATGTAATTTGTTTGTATTCAAGAGGATTTACACATGTAATAATACATGACATTTTACTATACACTTGGGACCAAAATCGCTTTGAGTGGTTACAATCGAAAACAATATGCTTAGTGGTTTCTATATCAATTTCACAAAATTGACAAGAGTTTTCTCCAATATCAAACTTTGATTTGAGGAATTCTTTAGATGGGAATATGTCATTCATTATCTTGAAATGAAGTTCTTTCACTTTAGGGAGACTTGGAAGAGTAAGATAATTCAGTCTCATATCCTTCATCTCTTTCAGGTTAATATCTTTGAAAATATAGTGACGTCTAATTCGATTTGGATTAAATCTACTAACGAAGATACTTCTAATATATTTGTTGTTACATTTATGATCTCTAATAGACAAGTTATCCAGACAAAGAGATGGGAGAGAGAATGACAGAGTAGTGTGAAAGAACCCCTTTTATCAAAAGTACCATGTTTTTTGGTATGGCATTAACAACTGTGTAAAATTCTTTGGGGATTCTCATACAAATCCATGTTTTAAACAAAAATCATTGTAATTGAGCACATTACCATAATTGTCCATCATATCCAATAGGGAATACATATTATATTGAACCCAGTTTTCATAAAATAATGATTTGTTATGGTGCAAAATAAAAAGATTGTTCCAAATACAAGTATTATGTGGACTAAAGTTGTGAGAAAATGCTAATTTCCAATATAGGAGAACCTGCTGATGGAATGCAGATCATTTAAGAGGCAATTTTGACAGCTCAAAGTCACATTTAATCAAAAACTCCAGGCCACCTACTTTCCCAAATATTGAAGAAGAGACTGTAAACCATAGGCTGTTTGTATTACAAATAAATGATCTTAACCATTCAGTTTTTAAAACACTATTCATTATCTCCACGTCAATAACATTTAACCCCCCTTCTTCGTAACTGAACTAAATCATTTTTGTTGATATAGTGATGCTTATTTTTCCAAATAAAGTTAAACATTGCAGTGTTACATTCTTTAACTAAATGAGGTGGAATAGCTTGTGAGGAGGCTGGATAAACAAACCTAGAAAGTAATTCAATTTTAGTTAATACAATTATTCCATACATTGAGATATCTCTTTGTATCCAAAAATTGAGAATATCTGTTGCTTTTAAAAGATTGTTTGCAAGATTTGTTTGGATGTTTTGATTGCTATCTCTAGTAATAGTTATACTTAAGTATTTTACAGATTTCTTTATTGGTATATTACATAAAGAGTTATTACATAAATTACATCTCCATATATCAGAAACTTGTAACTTGTCAGTTATAAAATAAAATAAATCTGAAATTCGTGAACTAATTTGTTTTGGGGGAAAGCGGTCAACAGAATCATCTGGAGCATCGTTGAAATCACCACCGATAATTACATATCCATCCTTGTACTTCTTTTTTAAACGTGTTATTGTATCACAAATCTCCTTAAACAATTCTAAATTGTGAGCTGCAGAATATCTTACACCTGCATTTTGTACACTGAACAAATTATAAACGCAACACTTTTGTTTTTGCCCCCCTTTTTCATGAGCTGAACTCAAAGATCTAAGAGTTTTTCTATGAACACAAAAGGCCTATTTCTCTATAATATTGTTCACAAATCTGTCTAAATCTGTGTTAGTGAGCACTTCTCCTTTGCCGAGATAATCCATCCACCTCACAGGTGTAGCATATCAAGATGATGATTAGACAGCATGATTATTAATTTTGTTCAGTATAAAATACACCCTAAGCGGAAGAATAGCTAATTGTTTTAAAAACAACAGTGAAGATTAAATTAAAAACAAATCAGCCTCTTTTTCAACTTAATGAACATGACCATTTTGAACCCGTAAAAAGCTTCTATAAATATGCATAAGAACATAAAATGAAACTCATGATAAAGCATAATAATATAATTAATAAGAAGAGAGTAAGAGTCTAATTCACTATTATGAATTGCAATTAAATCACATTTATTTATGTTTAAGTATAGACCTGATGCCTTGGAGAATAGACAAATTAATTGGATTACTTTATCAATTTGATATTGGTCTCTTAAAACAATTACCGTATCATCAGCTAATTGGCTAATACCAATCTGTCTTTCAAATACATTCAATTTATCAAAGTTGCTGTTTTTATCTATTAAGATAGCAAGCATTTCTACCGCTAAGATGAATAGGAGAGGGGAAATGGGACATCCTTGTCTTATTCCTCGAGAAATATTAAATCTTTGGGACGTCCCAAATGAAAGTGAGATAGAACTATTTATATCTTTATATAACATTTTTATAATTTACTGCCAAAACCGAATTTTTCAAGAGAGTAAAATATTAAATTATGTTCAATTGTATCAAATGCTTTTCTAAAATCGAAAAAAGAATATATCCGTCATCCTCAATCCATTCATGATAGTCTAAAATATCTAGAATTAATCTGATATTATTATGTATTGATCCGTCTTTTAGGAAACCAGACTGTGATTCACTGATTACCTGGTTTAACTTATTCTTGAGTTAATATGGAAGATTAATATGGAAGAGATGCGGTGTAGCACCTGAAAGCAGTGAACCTGAAGATAAACTACTTAATGTGAGCATTTATTTTATGTTTCCGTAGAGAAGATGATTGTGTGAAACTCTTCCCGCACTGATCACATGTGTAAGGTTTCTCTCCAGTGTGAATCCTCTCATGTGATTTCAGGGATCCTGACCGACTGAATCTCTTGTCGCAGTGTGAACACTTGTAAGGTTTCTCTCCAGTGTGGATCCTCTCGTGCTGTTTCAAATCTTCAGCTGTAATAAAAGTCTTCTCACACTCAAAGCACATATATTCTCTCACACCAGTGTGTATCTTCTGATGTAGTTTTAAACTGTACAGTTGTGAAAAACTTTTTCCACATAAAGAACATGAATGTGGTTTCTCCTTTGAATGAACTTTCAGGTGACTCTTCAGGTTTGAAGCCCACACAAATGTTTTTCTACATTGATCACATTTATGCGGTTTCTCTCCAGTGTGGATCTTCATGTGACTCTGAAGGTGTGATGATCGCGTGAAACTCTTCCCGCACTGATCACATTGATGCGGTTTCTCTCCAGTGTGGATCTTCATGTGACTCTGAAGGTGTGATGATCGAGTGAAACTCTTCCCGCACTGATCACATGTGAACGGTTTCTCTCCAGTGTGGATCCTCATGTGAACCTGAAGATTGTGTTTGTATGTGAAACTCTGTCCACATTGAGTGCAGGTGAAACTTTTCTTGTCTCTTCTTTTCAGTAAAGAAACTCTTTCAGTCTGTGAGTGATTTGTTTCTCCAGTTTTGACATGATGTTGTTTCTCCTCCATTAGACCTAAAATTAAAGTTAAAAAGGTAAAAATATTATTAAAATATGTAAAGTGAAAGCAGACAACAGCTACACCAAATTATGATCATTTGTACACATTTTTATAAAATAAGGTACAATTATCTATATTAGAAAATACAGTTACATCCAGAATTTATGTCGTGAGAACTATTTGATGCTTAATCAAATCCACAATTATAATATTATAAACATAATATTAACATTGATATTATTTTCTAAAGATAAAAACTAAAACTGGCCAATATTTTTCACTCAAAACAATTTCCTTTTTAAAGCATTTTCTTTTTTGTCACACCAGGGCAATTGTATGTATGTACGTATTATTATACTTTTTTTTTACAATAAATTATTTTCTTATCTCTTACTTTGAATTTGCTATTAGAAATCAAATACACTGCTGGACAATAATCAATCATTTCTAATCTATAATCTTTCCTAATTACATTGTATGATTGTTTTATACTACAAACAATTATTTAAATGTTCTGCACAGAATAAGGTAGAAACTATACTTTATAGTTTCTGTACTGTAATAATTGATGTCCATTAGCACTGCATCATTCATAAATTGTATTTATTGTCTTAATGTTTAATCAGTTAATTCTGCTTTTTATTCAGCTCAGCTGCAGATATAGTCTGGCCTGTTCTTTGAGCCAGAGATCACTTCTCTTTCAGTGCGAAAACTTCTTTATCTCATTTTCATAAAATAAAATGCTATAGTATGTAACTTTTCCTCTCCATCGATGAATGATGATTCTGAAAGAAAAAGTGCCGATGTCTGTTTGCTATGACAACAAACGCTACTTTCAAGCATCTGATTATTAGATAAACCTCGCGCTCTTATTTCAAGGTTGTTGTTAATGCTGTGGTTATTGTAACAGTTTCCTTCGTACATTCGGTTAAACGACATTGTTAAAACACATTTATCATTCAATGGAATTGTGCGTATGCTTTACATACTTACATTTTTGCTCCGTCCATGCAATAAATGCGCAGCCTTCGACTGCTCAGGTAATGTTGTCGGTATGACCGAGAGCCATTGAAAAACTACAGAAAAGTAAAACTACATCACTATAGCATTACTGACCACGAGTACTAAGAGCTCACACATCAGCTGCTCAACAAATGTATCAGTGAGACGAACACAATCCTGTGACAGACGGTTAATAGTGGAGCGCGTGAAGGAGAGATGTGAGGCAGGAACACTGTTCAAGGTCTCCATTCATTCGTGCTTGTAGTAATTTAATGTGTATATATTTTGAAAGCATTGAATCGCTATAGAAATCACGATTCATAGCATTTTAAATCGATTACTGTCCAAAATCAACCATTCAAAAATCCATGTTTCGAGATCGATGCATCGTCAGGGTTTGTAATAGATGCATCGAGAAAATGAGTGAATCGTTACACCCCTACTGTAAAGTCACTGGGTCCGTCAGACTGAAAAATATATTTTAGCAGTAATCTGACCAAAAATATTTAAGACCCATTGAATCTGAATTTAAGACTTTTGGAGGACCAGAGGAAACCCTGTTTTCTTCTAATTCACATATTAAGCATTTATGTTTACCTGCTGGCTGTGTTCCTGTGGCTCAGTGGTAGAGCATTGCGTTAGCAGCGCAAAAGGTTGTGGGTTCAATTCCCAGGGAACATGCATAACCTGAATGTACTGCAAGTCATTTTGGATAAAAGCGTCTGCTAAATGCATAAATGTAAATGTATAACCTGCATTCATGTTTCTGTCACTATAGCAAATTCCTCGTATGTGTAAACATACCTGACAATAAAGCTTATTCCCATTCTCTCTATTTATAGTAAAATATCTGAATACAAATTCACACATGCATTTCTGTTTGTCTGTTAGATTTTTGTATTTAATATTTACAAATATTACAATAAAAAAAATCAAAAGAATAAACAGAAGTACAGTTATGTAACCAATAAATAAATCAGTGTTTCCATAATTCCTTCATTTTGTGTTTAAAGTTTTGTTCATTGTTTTTTACTTTTGTTTTGGTTTACATTAAACAGTTTAACACAGACTAATGAAATAAATGCTGTTAGGACATCTGTCTCTTGTAGATATCACAATAGTGACTGCATAGTTTAAGTATGATGATAATAATTAAATTAACTTTAACTGGCAATTTACAGGAGCTCAGCATAACGAATGAGGAGAAAACAGTGTCTATTATCATGAAATAAAGAGTATTTTCACCAGCTGATAATATTGATGAGTCTCAGGCTATAAACACTCATTAAACAAGACATTCAGGATCAGCAGCAGATCATCTCTCTTTGTTATAATTATAATATTTAGAGTGCTTTCCATTAGAAATACAGCTCTATTCTAAACATACTTCTCACACTGACATGACTGACACACTTATCTTTACAGTTTCTGTTTCCAGTTCTGTTCAAATATAAAAGTGTAAAGTCATTAAAACTCTTTTTTTTTTACAAACATTAATGTCAAAATACAAAAAGAGCGAAATAACATTAAAATCTCATCAGCAAGTCTTGAGATTGCTTTCTATTAATTTCCCACAGATTCATATTTTAGCTTTTGACTCCAAACACTGAAACAATCATATACACGAATGTACAGAAAACAAACACTGGAAGAAAAAATTCGCCCATGAATTTAAATTAAAAAAAATGTTATTTTGGTGTTTTAGCCGTTGATGGGAATAAAAATCGATGCAGTTTGTGGAAGAACATTAACACGTTTCATTAACAAAGTACTAAAGTTTCTGTAATTGATCAAACTGTCGTCACACGTGCAGCACATCTAACACACAGTATCTTTTTCTCTTAATATACTCCTTACCAAACTGTTACAATCATAGAAATTACATTATTGTAATAACCAATATACAGAAGAGAGAAAAGATAGCTTACCCATTGTAGCTTCGATCGTTTTCTGATGAACTACTTCTTCTTCTTCGATTTTATGGCTGGTAGCACCAACATTAAGGTGCATTATCGCCACCTACTGTATTGGAGTGTGAACCAGAGTTTATCCATTCCATAAAAACAGCTCTGTTCTCTTGAGATAAAGAAATAAACTCTCTAATCCACGAGTAACTATATTTTTAAGCTTTAATTAATCCACTCCCATCTTTCTAAGTTCATTTTCATTATTTCTCGTTCATTAGTATACTTTTGACAAACACATATAACATGTTCTACTGATTCCTCTTCTCCACAGTGCTCACATAATCCTGTTGGATGTTTCTGATGAACTACGGTGCGCGCGCAGGGACAAAATACCAAACGTCTGCAATATTTACACCACCAGGGGAACTCAAACACCATTTAATATCAAGACCTTAAATGTGATCAATGATCACATATTTGATTTTATTTAAGCCACACTACCTCCCTGAAATTAGTTTTTGCAGGGTTGTCTGTAATTACATTTCTCATAAAGATTTTAAATGCTTAATAAACTATATTTAATCGCACACCTGACTGTCTGCCTGTCTAAAGTAACATTTGAACATAATTTTTGTTTGATATGTTGTTTTATCAATATTTTTGCCGGTTTAAACCCTTTAAGAATCCAGTGTACCGCCCGTGGGAGGGCGTCCCGTCGGCAGGACGCCTAGTGGTGACATGGTAAAGTCGTCAGACACAAAAACTCAACAAAAAAAAGTTGGACTTGTCATATATCCATGGAAAGCTGAGATTCTTGTGATTTTAACTATGTAAACCATTTTAAGATACAGTAAACACAGCACAAATAAACACTGTACAATCAGTGTCTTTATCAGACCACTTTTTGTTGACATAATGAAGACATGCATGATAGTACAGACATACATAGGAATAACACAGTAGGGATGCAATATAACACCAATATAAGAAAAAACCCACAAATTAAATAATGTACTATGTACAGAAATAGAAATATAGGGAAAAAAAATGTATTTAGATTATAAATTATAAATATATATGTAATTTTAAAAGTGTACACATTTTGGATTCTATGTATAAATGTCACTGTAATGTGTTTATGCTTCGGTTACTATGTGTCAGCTATTATTGACAGTGAATCTGGATGAGAAACTGAATAGCTCTAAGTGTAACCTTTCATTAGAGCCCAAAATGATGACTGTACATTAAAGCATTCAAGAATTACAGCATTGTTGGTTACAAAGGGTCGTTTGGAGTCTCCCAAGTGTAATTTTTTTGGAAGCGTCTAGACATAAAATTAGATAAACATGTGTAAAACACTAATTTTATAATATATTGTTTATCAAATGGGAACTTTGGCTTGGTAAGGCTTCATTCTGTGATCCCAATGTATTTTCCAGCTCATACCTCCCAGCTATAGTCATCTGCAGGCTTATATTTACAAACAAAATGCAGGCGGAATTATTTTTTTCTTTTTTTAGTTTATTCAAAGTGCTATTACTCAATATCAGTAAGACTTACCTTCTGAGGAAACAAACCTCAGAGTGTCACCTTTCAAATGAGACCAACATCATGCATATCATCCAAATGGCCCAAGAACAGCATGCAATTTACTTTGGGTATGCCTTTTTTAGGAGTTTTAGGCAAATTTTACAGGAATCGTAAAGGGTTTTAAACAGAATTTGGCGTGGTTTTGAATATACCTGTATACCGAATTTGACATTTTAATGCAGTATCACTGTAAGGTGTATACTATTTCTTAATGTATTAAGACACATTAAATGTTTTAATTATAACGGTTTTCTATGGGAGTAAAATGCTTAACATGTTGTCTAGCATGTTTTTTTTTTATATATATTCTGGGCTCAGCTGCTTGTCACATATTAGGCCTATATTTTATTAACAAACTGTATACCGAATTGTATTTATTTGGTCTTTATCACTGCCATCCTCCATTAATTGCACCATATTCAATGTTTTTTTATATTGCAATGAGAGAAAATGAAATTCAGTGTGCTGCATTCATTTTCTGGGTTCATCTGCTTACCTGTACATACATACTAGCCCTATATATTTTTATAAACTATTCCAAATTTGGCCTTTTCATATCAGTTATTTTATTGCAATAATAAGAAACTAATATTACAGTATGTATACAACAAACATAAAGTACAGTACATACATAACATACTAAAATCATTTCAATAATAAACAAGTTATTTTTCATATGACTGTTTTCATTCAATAAGCCACTTACGTTGGCTTCATCTGCTAACTTGTATATATATATATATAGTTTTCAACATTAATAAGGTGCATACTAAGTTTATTATTTTAATATTACGTTATTGATATATTATGCCATGCACGTTAACTATTCTTATAAATCTTTTCTATGTGGAGGAAAATACTTAACATGAAACTGTGCATTGCTTTCATGTTCTCTGCCTGCAAAGTCCTTTAAGGTGAATATAATATTAGTCATATCAACATTAGTAATGTTAATGTTTTAATTGTTGTTGGTCATTTAAACGAATGTTTTTTTATATATATCAGTATCGGCGATACTGGCCCTGAACTCCGTTCTGCTTCTCTCTCCAGTCAGCAGCAGCTGTGTTGTCTGTGATGTGACGTCAGGTGATGCAGTATTTACAGTAGTCCTGTATTATTGCTTGGCGTATTACAGTCAAGCTACAGCAAGGTTACAGCAACACTAAAATATGCTGTAAAATATCCCAGCCAAGTCAAAATTACTCAGAATGCAATGTAAATTACAGTATTTTACTGTAATGTATAAATGTGCTATTGTACTGTAGGTTTTTACATTACTGTGCTGATAAATCTACAGCAATTTCTAATAGTGTAGATATTGTTCTTAGGCAGAGCCGATCCTCCCCCTTGCTCTCAAAGATGATTTAATTTAAGTTTTGTTTTTGAATTTGGCCAGCGGCTATGAAAACATGAATGATAAATTATTGTAATGCAGCGCTGTCTACATACAAATCGGTCAAATCATGTAATGTCTTGATGAACTTTATTCACTGTGACTCATTTAGATGATGTTTCTTATGACAGATTAATATGGAAGAGATGCGGTGTAGCACCTGAAAGCACTGAACCTGAAGATAAACTACTTGATGTGATTTTTTATTTTATGTCTACGTAGAGAAGATGAATGACCGAAACTCTTCCCGCATGCAGTGCAGTGATACGGTTTCTCTCCAGTGTGGATCCTCTCGTGTGTTTTCAGATGTGCTGATCGATTGAATCTCTTGTCGCAGTGTGAACGCTTGTAAGGTTTCTCTACAGTGTGAATCCTCTCGTGCCGTTTCAATTCTCCATCTGTAATAAAAGTCTTCTCACACTCAAAGCACATATATTCTCTCACACCAGTGTGTATCTTCTGATGTACTTTTAAATTCCACAGGTCTGAAAAACTCTTTCCACATAAAGAACATGAATGTGGTTTCTCATTCAAATGAACTTTCAAGTGATTATTCAGGCTTGAAGCCCTCAAAAATGTTTTTCCACATTGATGCGGTTTCTCTCCAGTGTGGATCTTCATGTGATCCTTAAGGTTTCCTTGTTCTGTGAAACTCTTCCCGCACCGATCACATGTGAACGGTTTCTCTCCAGTGTGGATGTTCATGTGTCTCTTGAGACTCTGTTTGTTTGTGAAACTCTTTCCACACTGAGTGCAGGTGAAACTTTTCTTGTCTCTTCTTTTCAGTAAAGAAATACTTTCAGTCTGAGAGCGAGTTTTTTCTCCAGTTTTAACATGATGTTGTTTCTCCTCCATTAGGTCTGAAATTAAAGTTAAAAAGGTAATATAAGTAAATCATGTGAAGAGAAAGCAGACAACAGCTACACCAAATTATGATCATTTTTACAAAATAAAGTACAATTATCAATATTAAGAAATACACACAAATTCTTTGTTTCTGAAGTGAGAACTATTCGATGATTAAAGGTGGCATAGGTGAATGGTTTTAGAAAAAAAAAAATGTATGCTGGTAGAAAGTCTCTTCACATCCCGATAGCAATCATTAAGTTAAGTGGACTAAATGTATTCATCTGTATTTATACGTTCTGTGGAAGCTGTAGGAACAAGAAATGTTTGTCCAATAAAAATGTTCGGTCCGAGCACTTCAATTGTGTTTCCTACCTGCCTGTCAACGAATGTATTAGCATACCTCTGCGCAACCTGTTCGCGCAGACAAGATACGACACGCTGTATATTTTGTATATATATATACACTCACCGGCCACCCCGAACCCTGAAGCAGATGGGCTCCAGCAGCAGAAGACCACATCGGGTGCTGCTCCTGTCAGATAAGAACAGGACACGGAGGATACAATTCACACAGGATCACCAAAATTGGACAATAGAAGATTAAATAAGTGTTGCCTGGTCTGATGAGTCTTTATTTCTGCTGATGTTAGGGTCAGTATTTGGTGTAAAGAACATGAAAGCATGGATCCATCCTGCCTTGTCTCAACGGTTCAGGCTGGTGGTGGTGGTGTAATTATGTGGGGGTTATTTTCTTGGCACACTTTGGGTCTCTTAGTACCAATTGAGCATCGTTTAAACGCCACAGTCTACCTGAGTATTGTTGCTGACCATGTCCATCCCTTTATGTCTACAGTGTACCATCTTCTGATGCTACTTCCAGGAGGATAATGCACCATGTCACAAAGCTCAAATCATCTCAGACTGGTTTCTTGAACATGACAATGAGTTCACTTTACTCAAATGACCTCCACAGTCACCAGATCTCAATCCAATAGAGCACCTTTGGGATGTGGTGGAACGAGAGATTCACATCATGGATGTGCAGCCGACAAATCTGCAGCAACTGTGTGATGATATCATGACAATATGAACCAACATCTCTGAGGAATGTTTCCAACACCTTGTTGAATCTGTACCACGAAGAATTAAGACAGTGCTGAAGGCAAAAGGGGGTTCAACCCGGTACTAGCATGGTGTACCTAATAAAGTGGCCAGTGAGTGTATATATATATTGTATATAACTGCCTCCTAATTTTAACACACAACCGCACGCCACTGGTGCTATTATAGGCAGTACAATTAAATGCTCAAAAAGTGAACCAACCTTGTTTGGACTTGGTTGAGAAACCGGGGAATGCCTTTGTTAGGTTTTTTTTTTCTAGATGAAATATGCTCTTTATTTTAATTTCAGCCATAAAATGACTGGTTTCTTGAAATATTGTAAATTCTTGAAAATATTTAATTATTGATTGTTATCATTGTGTAATGTGGAAGAATGCAGATGAGCAATAATAAAATTATCTCTGCTTTTATTATTTCCATACAGTGTATGCCATTTATGCCGTAAACAATGTAAATGTTCATGTTAAGTATGTTAAAGACACTTAAAATTGTTCAAACATACATGTTTACCTTCCTCAGTATTGTTGCACTGTAAGAATAGCGCTTCAAGCGACGGAAGTTTGTACAGTGCATTGTGCTGCACTCTTCTTGCACACAGCAGGCTTTCAATAAGAAAGGGATAGAAAAAGTAATGGGGGCCTGTGCCTCAGAAGAGCTTTAGCTCTAGCAACACCCCTGGAAAATATATTAATCCATTTCACTACATTTTAATAATCAACATACAGGAGGGAGCAAAAAGACATCTTACCCTTCTTCTTCTTGGTTTTTAACGGTGGCTGGTAACCAACATAAATAGGTGCATTACCGCCACCTTCTGCTCCGGAGTGTGGAACAGAGTTTTATATTCTATTTATCAATCTCGTCTCTCTAATACAATCATAGAAGGCTTTACTATTTACTTCACTTGCCCATTTTATTAAAACCTTAAAATGTAACTCCTGAATTAAATTTTTCCTTAATTCTTCTATCTTTTTTCCTCTTTCTTGTTCATATTACTACATTCAATAAATACATAAATGAGGTATTGTTTCTTCATCATTACAGTATTCACATAACCCAGTTGGATGTTTCCCTAATATTTTAATTGTGCTATTTAAATTTGAGTGTCCTAATAATATTCTGTTAAAGATGACCTCCTCTTTCCTCGACTTACCAATACACTTTATATTTTGATTTACTTTATTTATTACACTAAAAAGGAATCTACCCTTTTCCCCATTGTTCCACTTAACTTGCCATTCTTTACTCACTTTATGCCAGATTAAAACCGTAATCTCTGATTTACTTGACGGAACTTGTATCTATAGTGTTTCTCTCTGTCCACACCGATTTTCTGATGAACTACGGTGCACGCGCAGGGACAAAATACCAAACGTCTGCAATATTTACACCACCAGGGGGAACTCAAACACAATTTACTTTAGTCCAAAGCCTAATTTCATGGAATTCAACACTATAAATTATTATAGTCTTTGTTTTCATGATTCCGTTACATCAACAGACGACACGATCAGCTATTGGGACATTTACAACTATCACAACAGCATTTCAATCATTCTTGAGTCATGGGACTAAACATGTCCAGCAATTGTAACTGCTATCAGGTTTTAAAAATACAAATATTTTAAATTTTATGGGGATTAATAATAGAATGTATTTAACACAACTATTCCCTTCAATTTAATTGTATCATTATTATGTGAAATCTGTGACACTTATTATTTTCTCACTACATCTAAAATAGTGTGTCTACAGAGAAGGGTTCAATCATTCATATGTAATAAAATGAATACAAATGTTTTTTAAGTATAAAAATAGCTCGTTTTATCAAAAGCAACATTTAATATTGTCATATCAAAGCAAGGTTGTTTTTCAGTGACACCTGCATGTTTCATAAGCTTTCAAAGTTGTGTCCCCACTTGTTGTTAACACCGTCAGACATTCATTAAAATGTAATTAAATCAGGGAATATCAGGGACAGCTGTCACTCTAAAGGACCCCCTTGCCACATTCCTCTTATGCACTGTACATTTACATTTATGCATTTAGCAGATGCTTTTATTTAATTTTGAATGAAGACATGGACACACACTGCTTTTCGCGGAACTTACGTAACTACACCATTATACAGTGTGACACAGCCTGGTTCGTTGGATCGGATTGCTTTCCCACTACAACCGAACTGCTCTAGAGTTTGTTTTCAATCGAGCCAAGACCACTTCATTCAGGTGATCTCGGACCGATTGTTTTGGCGCGGAACCGAGCGCGATTGGCGTGTTCACATATGTCCAAACGAACCGAGCTAAGGTGATAAACAACAGGCCAGGTGTGAAAGCACCCTTATTCTCCTGAAGCAGGTCCCATTAGCATCTAGCATCAACATAATTAAATAAAATGGCTACTACGTGAACTCTTTTGTGAAAGAAATGTCAAATTTGTCGACACCGTCAGATTTTGTGTTCCAATGATATATCAAAATACTTAAATGTGACGCTTGAAAAAAACTATATAAAAAATAACATTCACTATTTGTTGTGTTTGTTTTAATACAGTATTTGATACAGTATACATGTACTGTCCATATGTAAATTGTTTGTTTTTTTTGCACTGTCTGGAGCACGCTCATACGAATTTCACTCACCAAGGAACTTGTGTTGTGGTGATGTGACAATAAAAGTGATTTGATTTGATTTGATTTGATTAAATCAATGTATTTGATAGTTAAAAAGGTTTTCGTCACTTATTTTGATAATATTTAATTATGATGTTATATTTGTTGTGGAATTGTTGGTCACATGTGGAAGTGTAATCTGTTTGCTAACATGAGAATGTGTTTTGAATTGTTAAAAACATCTAGAATGCTGTTATAGATAAAGTTGAAATTATATTACACAGTCCAGGGAGAAAAGCACATTTAGTTAAAAAATAGAAAATTAGGGATGTTGTATTAAAGCATAGATCAGTAGCGTAGTACATATAAGATACATAAATGTAGTTTCACTTGTCTGAGTACAAGGTTGTTTTTTTTATTTTGCTCCCTGTTTTGTCCCACTGCACAAGAATTACTAATTTATTCATTAATCTGGGATGAACCACGTTTCCATATAAAACACAAAAGAACATTAAAAACAAATTAAGTTAAAGTCAATTAATTCTCTCACTTTTTACATTCTTACATTGTTAATATTTGGTGTCTTCTAATTGTGTTTTTTTTCTATATTTATGTGTCTGCATATGTTTGAGAGCAAAGATAAGTAATAATACATTATTTGTTTATTTTTATGTATTTTTTAACCCGAAATCCGGAAATGTTAGGCTGTTTTTTTTATTTTTAATACAATTTAAATTGAAAGACTTTCAAATCACATGAGCCAATATTTTATCCACAATAGAACACAGATAACAAATTTTTAAACTGAGAAATGTTACACATTTATCGAAAAAATTAGCTAATTTCAAATTTGATCTGAAGATCTTTGAAGTCTCAAAAAAGTTTTTGAAAAGGTTCAGCTGGGAGAACATCTAGCAGCTAATTAATTTAATTGACATCAGGTCAATCAGCCAGACACGCGCTGCTGAAAGTTAAGATTGTAGCATAATGTATGTGTGTGAGAGAGAAAGCGCGGGGGAGATAAAACAAGTGTAATGCTATTTATTAAACATCCAAAATAATGTTTTGTTGTGTTTTAGACAAGTGGAATACTAAATATTTAGCCCTTATCATATACAGTGTTTAATTTGTGTAATAAAGCGGGGTGACCGATCCGGCATGAGGATGGAGAGGTAAGGGATAATTCACGCAAACACTTGGTTGACCCCCTTAAGTGATTACCAGCTTCCATCAGTTGCTTTTCTTGTGTGCATATATACTCTAAAAATCACGGTTATTTTATAAAAACAGTGTTTTAATGTTTGGGTAGTTTTTGTGTAACCCATATCCTATATGACAGTCGCAGAGTCTGCGTTTGCATTGAGTGCACGCAGATATTTTGCCTTCTCTTCGGGTGAGAGCAGTTCCCAGTGCCACATTCTTTTTGTCAAATATAGGTTTGTTTCATTTAATCTATAAAACCGTAAACGATTTTATTTTATGCAAAGCAAACCAAGTCACCTAAACGAGCCAGATCAGTCTTTTTGCAGTATTAAATTTTTTTATTTTTACTTTTAAAATGCTTGTTAAACGAGTTTAAATATAATAAATGTTGTATACATGTTTAAACGGTGAAATATGTTGTATTAAGAACTGCATTTGACAAAAATAAAGGCATTAAGACAAGAAATAAATAAATAAAGAAGAATAAAAAACAATGACAAGCTAAAACAAAACGAAACCAACAGCAACTATATAAAATAATCAAATTAATAATTTTCTAATCAGCATGCTTTAATTTAGTGTGCTAGTGGTTTGCGTCAATACGCTTAAATTAAAATATATTTGTTCTGTGCTCTGGAAGTGTCATTTTAATTCTGCTAAACTTTAATTACTAAAACTCAAATTAAAACCGAAACTAACCTGTATAGGGTAGAAAACTCCACAAAATAAAAACTACACTAATATTAACCGAATTAGAAAAAAATAAAAACGACACTTAAATTCTTAGCGAAAATTGAAAGCAATATATATATTAAAAAAAATAATTTAAAAATGCAAAACTACAATAACCTTGACACGACCGTATTTGACTGTATTTTGAGGAAGAGGATCCACCAGATGAGATGATCGGAGTTCGGAGGTGCTGATCCGGACCGGGTTTGTTCAGATTAAGCCCTGACTGTGAATAGCTGTGCACACCAGCTGTTTAGCGCTGCTCACCGAGGATTTCTCCCAAATCTACCCGTGGTCACTTCAGGCTTGTACACTTAATATGCGTTTGCAGCTTTAGTGGTTATTTATTAGTTAGTTTACATTGCAGTAGGGGAAAAAAATAATAATCATAAAACATGCCTGTGTCTGCTTTTATTTGAATGTACTTGTGTCAATAAACAAATTATCCAATATTTCACATGCATCTTTAAAATCATATTTGAGTGAAGTGGGGGCGGCACGGCAGGGCCTAGAGCCCTGAGGATGAGTGACAGAGCAGAATAAGGATGGAGCAAAGTGTGGAGGCGCTGTCCTTGAAGAACATTCAACTCCGACTGCAAAATGGTCAGAAACCCACGTCAGGCAAGTCTGACTCGGGACATTGTTCTCAGGGATGTTAAATTGTTTGGTTTCATGAACAATCTATGTAATTTTGCCATGTCTAAGCCAACGGTTTTTGTTTATATTTTGTATATACATTTAAATGAGGATGTCTTTTTTTCCTCTGCCACACTTTTCCTACTGTGTTGACTGCAAAAGTTTAAACAAATTTTGTATTTTGACAAGACCAATAAAAATAACAAATATGCTATTTTTACGTTTTTGGACAAACTAGCCTACATTATTAAAAATAAATGATCCCTCTGCGACACTTATTATTATGTTGACAACAAAATGTAAAACTAATTTGATTCTGGACAAGACGAATAAAACAAATAGGCTACAATAAAAAAAAAATGTTTTGCAGACTTATTTTTTTATTTGTTATCTCTCTCTTTCAGTAGTGGAAGTTTAATTGTGAGATTCTGGAAACTAGATATATTTAGCGGGAACAGTCGGGTCAGGAAGAACAAAAACCTGTTTTATTTTGCACTTTAAAAATGTTGTTATTATAAATCTAGCCTAACGAATCGTCAAATAATATTAATTACATCCTAATTTGCTATTACAACCTATCCGTTTCAACAAACACAGTATTCAACAAGTTACGTTTAGACAAGTGCGTTTATATCCACGGAGTCTTACCCGAAAAACCATTTCTAAAGAACAAATCTCACCAGAACTAAGCAAGGAGCATGTTAAGCTCGGCTTGTTGTTTCTGCAGCTTGCTCAGGTTGTTATTCTTTTAATAATGTGTTGTACAAAGAATGGGATACAAACGATGACGAAGACTGTTCCATAATTCCTATTAAACTCAGATGTTGAAAAAAAAAAGTTACAGAGATTAATATTATTTTGTTATTATTGTTAATTTAATTTGCTGTTTTAAGAATAAATAAGATGACTTTATTATTCATTTATGTTCATTTACAAGCTTACAAGCTGCATGCGTTCTTGATCAAGTCATTCAGGGCTCTGCTCATTCTTCCCACTGCTGCTACTTTCTCTGTTTTTTTATACAACATTATGATAAAAGTTCATCAGTAAGCATTGATTGATCTAGTTTATAGCTATATGGTAACGAAAGTGTTCAACATTCAACCCGTTCTTTTTCATCAGTATTAACCGCCGTTTAACCGCCAAACCGCAATATTTGTTGCTGCTTCACCACGGTAAGAAAAAATCCAATACCGTCACAGCCCTAATATATATATAAAACAAAAAGTACTGATAAGAATACTGTTAAAGTACTGGATCGATAAGAGTAGTAATACCGTTACAACCTTAACGATACCCATCCCTACTCACCAGCCTGTTTACCATCCCTGCTTCGATTAATGAACATCATATTAACTTTAACCTTGTTGTGAGTCTGTGTTCCGTAACAGATAATGGCTGAATAAAAACAAAATAATAATAAGGATTGTCTAATATCTGGCGGTCATGTGAAAGGTTCTGTTTCCTTAAACTAGTTTATCTTGCTTTTTCTCAACACATTTACAGGTAAATCCTAGTATTTTAAGTTTGTGTTTATTCACACCTCCGAAGTGTATGAGATGCTCCGCCTTCGCAGGATTTTCTAATTGTGCCACCAGGGGTTTCCAATCAACGCTCCTGTCTCATAGCAACGATGCGAGATAAGGGCTGCCATCCTGACAGGACAGATGGAGCCAGAGGGTTGTACCATGAAGCCGGTTAAGCTGGCTAGCCAGGTAAGTTTCATTTTAGTTTGCGCCAACTCTGGGTTTTGGGTACCATGAAAGTGGCTTTTAGCAGTGTTCATTGCTATAGTAACTTATGCTCCACGGATAACCTGCTCCGGGGCAGGCTATGTTCTGGTTTAGAGATCTCAAACCAAACTTTGACCAATCAGCTTCAAGCAAGTGACACATCTCTGACGCAATAATGCCACTCCTCCAGTTTCTCTTACTCCAAATTAAAGGACGCTACATAGTTAGATCAGATAGAGATTTTAGAGATTTTTTTATTTTTATTTGATATATATATCAAAGCATTCCTCTGATGGAAAAAAATGACAAAAAGCATCACCTCTGTAAAACTTCCACCCCTCACCATCCCCTTTGTATTATTAATTTAGTGTTTATGTAAAACTTATCATGCACATGAAATGTTAAAATAAAAACACGTCTTGAGAGTCCAAAAGCATTCAATGTAAATGTAAATATAGGCTTCGTCTAGAAACTTAAAATGCTGTTATCAATGAGTGAAAACTTCAGGCTACTCTGAGAACAGTTTGATTGGGAGACCTATATTCGGTTAGTCAACTTCATGTGGTGTAGATGTGTGTTATTCAGACTTAGACTGTTTTCTATTTTTATGTATTTTTGAATGTAATTCAAGCTTAGACTGTGGTTAGTGTCATTGCAGTTGGTGTGTCTATTACTTGATTCTGATTGGCTGGTGGTCGTTCAAACAGTTAGTTAACACCTATAGTTCCAGTCAGTTTAATCACCTCTATATTAATGTGCTGCCTTCACTGAAGCACGAACAGGCGCTCAGAAACACCATTTTTGTGTGTGTGTGTGTACTACTACTAACAGTACTAAAATTTCATTGGAATTTTGTAGAATTTGTAATTATCATGTCTCATGCACTCACACGTATTTGTTTTTCTCAGCAGATAAGTTACTTGAGCAGCTGATATCAAGGACGAGCTAAAAAGTTGAGAATTGTATAATTTAAAAGATGTATATGATTGTATTATATTCGTTGTGGTGTTTCTGTGAAAAACTTTTAAAAGTCATGCATCAAGGCTTGAAATTGTCACGAGGGATGAGGTCGAGGACTCAAATGCAGAGGAAAATCAGGGTTTTTAATAATAAAATAAACAAATGAACAACAAAAACCACCCCGAAGGGGAAAAACAAGCAGGCAGGCAGGCAGGCAGAAGACTGGAGCACAGTCAAACATTTAACTCACATGAGACACACGAAAGACAACGGATCAGCACAGGACTGCAGACACAAGGAGACTATATAGGGAGACAAACGAGGGTAACGAGGGAGACACAGCTGGAGCCACTGAAACAATGATTAAGTAACAAGATGGGAGGGACAGACAATCGACATGGGAGCACATGGCACCAAACAAACAACAAGCCATGTGCTCAACACACAGAGACATCTGGTGGCCAGCCTGGGCACACCAGCAGGACCGTGACATAACCCCCTTTAAGGAGCGGATCCCAGACGCCCACACACACTAAACAGAAAAATGTCTAGGAGGAGGTGGGCCAGGCCCGTGGAGTGGAAGAGGGCCTGGAGCAATGGGCACACAGGGGTGCCAGGGTGGGGCTGGCCCTGGAGCGGGCTCTGTGGGTTCCCAGACCGGAGCGGGGTCCAGGACCGGAGTGGACTGCATGGGCTCCCAGACCGGAGCGGGCTCTGGAGCGGAGTCTGTGTGCTCCCTGACTAGAGCGGGCTCTGGAGCGGACTGCGTGGGCTCCCCCGGCAGGCGGGCTCTGGGCGGAATACATGGGCTCCCGGACCGGAGCGGAATGCGTGGGCTCCTGGATCGGAGCGGAATGCGTGGGCTCCCGGATCGGAGCGGAATGCGTGGGCTCCCGGATCGGAGCGGAATGCGTGGGCTCCCGGATCAGAGCGGGCTCTGGAGCGGACTCCTTGGGCTCCCGGGTCGGAGCGGTCTCTGGAGCGGACTCCTTGGGCTCCCGGAACGGAGCGGGCTCTGGAGCGGACTGCGTGGGCTCCCGGAACGGAGCGAACTGCGTGGGCTCCCGGAATGGAGCGGACTGCGTGGGCTCCCGGAACGGAGCGGGCTCTGTCAGCTCACGGGGCGGAGCGGGCTCTGGAGCGGACTCTGTCGGCTCACGGGGCGGAGCGGGCTCTGGAGCGGACTGCGTGGGCTCCCGGAACGGAGCGAACTGCGTGGGCTCCCGGAATGGAGCGGACTGCGTGGGCTCCCGGAACGGAGCGGGCTCTGGAGCGGACTCCTTGGGCTCCCGGATCGGCGCGGGCTCTGGAGCGGACTCCTTGGGCTCCCGGATCGGAGCGGGCTCTGGAGCAGACTCCGTGGGCTCTCGGATCGGAGCGGGCTCTGGAGCGGACTCCGTGGGCTCCCGGATCGGAGCGGGCTCTGGAGCGGAATACGTGGGCTCCCGGATCGGAGCGGGCTCTGGAGCGGAGCGGGCTCTCTCCACCATGGCCTCCAGGACCACCGGGCTGGGTTCCGTTGGAGAAAAGTCGGCTGCCCGTACCGACCTCATGGGTGAATCCTCCAACTTACGCACCAGCCTCGGCATCCCGGGGTGCGCTGCAGCTTTGACGGCCGCCATTAGGGGCACTGCAGCTCCATCTGCCGCCACTGGAGGAGCTGCAGCCTTGTCGCCCACCACCTGAGGCACACCAGCCACCTTAGCTGGGGAACGTGCCAAAGCCTCGACGAATTCCCCAAATGTGAGGTGGTCCAGCCCACTCATCCTCCACCAGCTGAGGGGCTCATCAAGGCGCTGTTGAAAAGGTCCTTGAGGGCCTCATCATTGTAGCTAGCCCCTCAGCTGCACCACTGAACTCCACGGCAAAACTCCTCACGTCATTGCCCTGCTGACGGCAGGAGCTCAGGGCCTCGTACTGGAGGATGCGTTGGTATAGGGGGCTGGAGATAGTGTCGGGTGGTGGGCGGCCCAAACCCCTCCTCTGCTGAGTCCTCATCTTGGCTGATCCGTTCTGTCACGAGGGATGAGGTCGAGGACTCAAATGCAGAGGAAAATCAGGGTTTTTAATAATAAAATAAACAAATGAACAACAAAAACCACCCCGAAGGGGACAAGCAGGCAGGCAGGCAGGCAGGCAGGCAGGCAGGCAGGCAGAAGACTGGAGCACAGTCAAACATTTAACTCACATGAGACACACGAAAGACAACGGATCAGCACAGGACTGCAGACACAAGGAGACTATATAGGGAGACAAACGAGGGTAACGAGGGAGACACAGCTGGAGCCACTGAAACAATGATTAAGTAACAAGATGGGAGGGGACAGACAATCGACATGGGAGCACATGGCACCAAACAAACAACAAGCCATGTGCTCAACACACAGAGACATCTGGTGGCCAGCCTGGGCACACCAGCAGGACCGTGACAGAAATAAGACATTTCCTGAAAAACATTTTTAACATCCCACCCATCTAGAAAATGGACATCATCGTGAAACATCTACAAGAGATTGTCCTTCATGTCATAAAGCCAGTAGAAGTGAGGAGAGCGCTTACACAAATCAAAACATAAATCATACAAAAAGTATATTTTAATTTGTACCTTTATTATTTACATTTAATTTGTGCAACTTTCATATTAGAAAATTAACTGTCCTTCCTTTCATGCATATAAGAAGGTGGATGTGGATAATGAGAACAAAACGGACCCAATTCAACATTTAGTGAGATGAGGGTGGTTGCACTTGAACCAGTACCAACAGAATGCCATTTATCTTCAACAAAAGAAATGTTAAGTATACCTTTATAAGTAATGTCTTAATAGGTACATTGGTAATTATAATGACTGAAGCTGAATTAGCTGCATGCTGGTTTTGTCATTCCCTCTTTTCCAGAAATCCTCAGACTAGACTCCGATAAAAACACGTCAGAAATCCTCCAAGAATAAAACACATGTAAGTCTGGTATGTGAACTTATTTGTCATTTGTTCACCCTTTCTTTGCTAATATTCGTTCAAAGTATTTATAGTACTTTTTAAGTAATACAAACTAATGTTGTTTATCTTAGTTTTTATGGCTAACTGTTGTAATTTTATCTTTACGCTACCCTACCAATGCAGAATATGTGCAGGTTTTCTTCATGGGAAATATTACTTTCCTTAACAATCTAGAAGGAAATGGCTATGTAAGTTGCTTTACTGACTTTACCTCATGTGAAAAGTGTAAGATAACTCAGAAGCTCTAATGATCAGAAGTTTGTCATTTCTGTGTGTATAGATTTTTAGAATTGGAGGTTGTTATTTTAATCTGATCTGTTTCTACCCTCTATGTTTGCAGTTATGGTACCAGTTCCTCAAACACAAATTCAGAGCAAGGAGAATAATGCTGTCTGAAGAAACTCCAGGATCCTATCCCAGATCTATGTTAGGGGTAAGTGTATACATTAACACATAGCTTCTCTAACCTGTCCTGAAGCCCCACTCTTTCACTCCAAGACCAATAACTAATAACTATATTACAGGTATGTAACGATATACAAATCTCACGATACAATGATAATTAGATATTAAGTCCCTGATAAGACATTTACTGATGATAAAAAAATAACAAATTAAGACTTGGGAGTTTTTTTTATTTTTACATTTTAAAGTTCATCTCTTCTATCTAATGCACTTTAAGAGGTCAAAATTACAAGCTCCAAACCATGTTCTTAACTAAGAAAAGAAACAAGTCAGACAAAATTAAGCCATATTGTGCTTTTGGTTTTAGTTTGTTTGACAGACACCAATTTTGTATGTTAGAATAAGGACTTAAAATATATATAAAAAATCTACACTTTTTGCCCAGAAGACCTCTCTTTTTATATTGTCATGTGACCACTATAATATTGAGTTTTGCTATCGTAATACCACGATATTGATCATTACATTACATCCCTTACTATATTAGCATCCACAAAAGAGATGATAAAGTTCGGTTTATTCTGAGTGGTTACACATAACACACTAACACATTTCTGTTATTCAAATCTGTTAAAGGATTTTAATCCTGCATTCATTTGGGCAACCGAAACGGGGAACGTTTCCCATAACACCCGATGTACTTGTAATATTGTAAAAATTGCTATATAAACAATGGTGACTTGACTTGCTGCAGTTTAATTGCTAGACCTCTTTATTTCTGATTCTGATTAAATAAATTTCCTTGATGTGAATGGGCCTTTACTGAATTTTTTTCAAAATGGTCATCAAAGCTTTAAGTTCAAATCAGATTATTATTCTTTTTTTACTTTGAACTAATTTGTCTATTTGGCTGCAGTAGGAACTTGTTGCTATTGAAGATACAACCTCCTGTAAATATAGTTTATATTATATTAAATATAGTTTATATTAGTTTACAGTTTATTAATTTTCCTTTTTCCCATAGGTTCATTGCATACGCTTGTCAAAAATTAGTCCGTTTCAGTTAGTCTCACCCACATTTATGTTTACGAGGTAAGAACATAGTAAAATGCGCACGTTTTAAAATAATGTGGAATTTGAAAATAGTGAAACAAATCTCAATCAGCCTTTAAAAAATATTCGATATCCCAAATTAAACTTAAGTCTTGCACTGAATCCGGACCGCCAACAAATGAAACCAGACCACCGGGTGATGGATTTAGATTGGAACTTATGAGCGTGTTTAAAGCATCATAGTAGCAATGATACAGTGTTTGAACTGCTATGTAGAAACACTGCTTTGTAGAAAGAAACACATACACGTTGTGCTACAAACTCTTCTGCACAACAAACGGCATATTTGCAGCTGCGCACGTTTCAACGGTATTCGTTTACTCTCCTTTGAACGCGAACTGACAGAGAACCTTGATTATAAGATTATCTGCGAAGCTCTGTCGTCTTAGACTAAGGTAAAGCTTTACAATAAACTTACGTTAGGTAATGCATTAACTAACATTAACAACGAGAAATACATTTATTACAGTATTAATTAACCTTTTTAAGGTTATTTAATAAAAATAGGCTACAACTTTTTGTTAGCTCAGGTACGAATGTTAACAGATAAATAAAAATTTTCATAACTATTAGTAAATGTTGAAATTAAAATGAATGTTAATTAATATTTTAGAAGTGTTGTGCATTGAACATTTGTGCTGTATTTTCTGTTGGCAATTATGCAGTTTTCTTACATGCACCTTGCCCACCTGGTTTTATGTTGGCCCACCCACTTAAACATTTCTGGCCTCGCCCCTGCGCTCAACAGATTAATATGGAAGAGATGCAGGGTAGCACTTGAAAGCGCTGGACCTGAAGCTAAACTACTTAATGTGGTTGTTTATTTTATGACTCCGTAGAGAAGATGAACGAGTGAAACTCTTCCCGCATGTAGTGCAGTGATACGGTTTCTCTCCAGTGTGAATCCTCTCGTGTCTTTTTAGGTCTCCTGAAGAGATGGATCTCTTGTCACAGTGTGAACACTTGTAAGGTTTCTCTCCAGTGTGAATCCTCTCATGTGTTTTCAGGGTTTCTAACTGACTGAATCTCTTGTCGCAGTGTGAACACTTGTAAGGTTTCTCTCCAGTGTGGATCCTCTGGTGCCGTTTCAAATCTGAATCTGTATTAAACGTTTTCTCACACTCAAAGCACATATATTCTCTCACACCAGTGTGTATCTTCTGATGTGCTTTTAAACTCTGCAGATGTGAAAAACTCTTTCCACACACAGAACATGAATGTGGTTTCTCCTTCGAATGACCTTTCATGTGTTTATTAAGGTTTGAAGCCCAGAAAAATGTTTTTCCACATTGATCACATTCATGCGATTTCTCTCCAGTGTGGATCTTCATGTGGTCCTTAAAGTTTCCTTGTTGTGTGAAACTCTTCCCGCACTGATCACATGTGAACGGTTTCTCTCCAGTGTGGATGTTCATGTGTCTCTTGAGACTCTCTTTGAATGTGAAACTCTGTCCACACTGAGTGCAGGTGAAACTTTTCTTGTCTCTTCTTTTCAGTAAAGAAATACTTTCAGTCTGTGCGAGAGTTGTTTCTCCAGTTTTGACATGATGTTGTTTCTCCTCTAGTAGGTCTGAAATTAAAGTTAAAAAAGGTAACAATATAAATAAATCATGTGACATGAAAGCAGACAACAGCTACACCAAATTATGATAATTTTGATACATTTTTACAAAATATAGTACAATCTATATAAAAAAATACAGTCACTCAAGCGTGACCTTTTCGACGTCATTACTTGAAGTCTGGGATGCGCATTGTAGAATGCGGGCATTTGTGATTATAAAGCATATACATTTATTTAATTTTTTTAAATGACCGATTGTTTTGCTAGATAATACCCTTATTCATCGTCTGGTATCGTTTATAGCCCTTTGAAGCTGCACTGAAACTGTAATTTTGACCTTTGACCGTTTGGAGTCCATTGGAGCTAACTATATGGATTCAAATCCTGGAACGCTTTCATCAAAAACCTTAATTTCTTTTCGACTGAAGAAATACATAAACATCTTGGATGACATGGGGGTGAGTAAATTATAAGGATTTTTTTATTTAAAAGTGAACTAATCCTTTAATAGGTAGCCAGTGCAGAGACTGTAAAATTGGAGTAAAATTATCATATTTTCCTGACCTGTTAAGGACTCTAGCCGCAGCATTTTGTACTATCTGTAGCTTGTTTATTGAAGATGCAGGACAACCACCTAACAGTGCATTACAGTAGTCCAGTCTAGAGGTCATGAATGCAAGAACTAGCTTTTCTGCATCATTTACATTTACATTTATGCATTTACCAGACGCTTTTATCCAAAGCGACTTACAATTGCATTCAAGTTATACATTTTCATTAGTACGTGTTCCCTGGGAATCAAACCCACAACCTTTTGCGCAGCTGACGCAATACTCTACCACTGAGCCACACAGGAACACAAAATAAATACTTTCAGTCTGTGCGAGAGTTGTTTCTCCAGTTTTGAAATGATGTTGTTTCTCCTCTAGTAGGTCAGAAATCAGAAACAGTTAACATGTTCTGTAGCTTGGCAATGTTTCTAAGATGGAAGAATGCTGTTCTCTTTCATAGGTAACTCAATGCTGCGTAGCTTACCGCAGTGGGAACACCCAGGTGTGACCGATTGTCTGAAGCCCATATAGAATCACACCAATTAATTGGCTGATGGCGCGAGATACTGCCCCTTCGTCATACGCGTTTGACATAGACCCGCGTTCATGCCATCTTACCCCTTAGATTTCCCCCTCTTCAGAAGCATCCGCTTCTGCGTTTTTTCTGGCCCAATTATTAGCGATAGTGTGTGAATCTGCAACTTTTCCACTTCAGCAACCTCATCCGTGGAATATCATTTATACTAGCGGTGAGTGGAAATGGACTTTGGTCAATGGCAACCGGCGTGCTCTCGCCTCATCGCGAGTGAAGACCAGCACACGGTAAGTGCGTCAGATGTGTGGGCCTGGCCCATGCACGAGACGCTATTTTTGGCATTTCGAACTGCAAATACTGTGAGAATTTTACGCTAAAATCCCTGCACGCTAGACTCGCGGTTTTTGACCGAGAATCTGCCGTTCTTCCCCGCCGCGCTGCTCCGGAGGCCTCCTTCCTCCGTGAAGCCGCAGCCTGGAGTTCGGAGGCGGAGCTCGAGGCCATGGCCATTTCACTTTCTCTGAGTGAAACACTCTAGAAACACTGCGAAAACACAGTCAGCTGCATTTAAGCAGTTCATGCCACGACATGCACACGAGCCAGCCTCCGCCTCATCCTGCAGGGAGTGCCCGGCTCCCAAATGTACTGCTCTATACTGAAAGAGAGGATGCTACCATCACTCCGTGCCCTTGGTCGTCGTGCACTTTTCCAACATGACAATGATCCTAAACACACATCTAAGGCCACTGTTGGATTTCTGAAGAAGAACAGGGTGAAAGTGATTCAGTGGCCAAGTATGTCTCCTGATCTGAACCCAATCGAACACCTATGGGGTATTCTGACGAGACAAGTTGAGCATCACTCTCCATCCAGCATCCAATCTCTAAAAGAGGTCATTCTTGAAGAATGGAAAAAGATAGATCTGGCAAAATGTCGCCAACTTGTTCATTCCATGCCTAGAAGACTTGGTGCTGTCATTAAAAATCATGGAGGCCATACAAAGTACTAGATTTAGTAGTTTTTGTTGTGGGGTTTACTCATTTTTGCATCACCCTAATTTAAGGAAAACTGAAAAATGTGTAATCTAAGTTATATTATTAACCTTACTTTCATGTTATAAGTTGAACCGATGTTATATTACACTTAGTCTTGTCAACATTTTGGAAATGGTTTTTGTGTTCATTGAGATATTGTTTAAAATGTTACTTTTCAAAGGGGGTGTACTCATTTACGCTGAGCACTGTATATATATATAATTTATATTATACTTTACATTTTAAAAATGTAATTAACTTTAACTGGCAATTTACAGGTCAACATAATGAATGAGGGGAAAACAGGATCTATTATCATGAAATAAAGAGGATTTTCAGCAGCCTCAGACTATAAACACTCATTAAACAAGACATTCAGGATCAGCAGCAGATCATCTCACTTTATCATAACATTTATAGTTATTTCCATTAGAAATACAGCTCTATTCTAAACATACTTCTCACAGGACATGACTGATACACTCATCTTTACAGTTTCTGTTTGCAGTCCTTGTCTAATATAAAATTAACTAAAACGATTTATCTACAAACATGTCAAGAATTTCAAAAAAGAAAGAAAGCTAAATAACATTAAAATCGCGTCAGCAAGTCTTGAGATCGATTCCTATTAATTTCCCTCAGATTCATACTTTAGCTTTCAAAATAAATAATAGACACGAATATACAGAAAACATACACGGTAAGAACATTTAAAAAATCGCCCATTAATTTAAATAATAACGTTTTTTTAGCGTTTTAGTGGTTGATGAAAAAAAGCATTTCCATTAGCAAAGCACTAACGTTACTGTAATAGCTATAACTGTCGTCACACGTGCAACACATCTTAAACACAGTATATTTGTATCTTAATATACTCATTACCAAAGAGTTACAATCATAGAAATGACCATAATTGCTTTCTTTACATTTTAATAACCAATATACAGGAGAGAGCAAAAAGACGATCTTACCCATTGTTGATAAACTACGGTGCGCGTGCAGGGACAAAATACCAAAGGTCTGCAATATTTACACCACCAGGGGAACTCAAACATCATTTAATGTCATTTACAGTCTAATTTCATGGAATTCAACACTGTGAATTATTATAATCTTTATTTTCTTTTTGATTCGTTTACATCAACAGACTTCAGCAAATGACACGATCATTGAGACATTTACAACTATCACAACAGCATGTATTAATTAATCTGTGATGAACCATGTTTCATATAAAACACAGAACTAGAACATATAAAACTAATTAAGGTAAACTCAATTCATTGGTTCCTTCACTTTTTAAATTATTACATTGTTTATTTTTGAGTAGCCTATTGTAATTTGTAGTCTGTTTTCTATATTTCTGTGCCTGTATATTAAGTTAATATGATTATTACTAGCTACTGTTTTATTGTCTTTATTATTATTATTGTTATTAATGACAATGAGCCAAAAGTATCCTTTGAAGTAGGGGAAATTATTTATTTGATACAAAGTGGGTATGTCTTACTCCTTCTGTTAATAAAAGTTGTTTTGTTTAATATAAGCTACTTTATCATTTTAGTATTGCTGATGTTGTGTGTGGGATTTTTTTTCATTACGAGTAATACTGAATCAATCTTAACTAAGCATTAATATTGTTCCCAGAATAAGAAAGATGTAAAGATGAATGCGAGATTGGCTGCTGAGGTAAATAGATGCTCTCGGTCTTTCTCTGCTGTATCTTTGCAATGGCTGAAGAAATGATCAATAGTTCTTGATTTGGGTACAGACGTGTTACAAATAATAATATGATTAAAAAAGGCATGGCAACAAACTACTTCCTAAATCAGTTTAAGTTGAAACGACTTTCACAATCAATTTGATTCGACTGAATGAATGTTTTACTGTTGCGTATTGTCTTGTAGGCTTAAGCTTATTTTTTACATTAATTTTAATGAATAAACAAATTAATACAATTATTTGTATTTATTTTCTGTTCCAAAATTTTCATTTAAGCTATTAATTTTTAACACTGCACCCCCCAGACCCCATTTTTTCTTGGGCCAGCACCCCTACTTCCCGCGGTAATGCTTCTGTTAAATGTGGTGTGTATCATAAGCTTTTATAAAAAAAAAAATGTTTTATGACTATGGATTATTTTCTTAGCACCCCACATATTGGTCTAGCCTCCCTTTAGCCCCGGTTTAGAGAAACAATTCTGGTGCCGTGCCTGGATGAAGGCCCTCCTGTCACACAACAAAACCCTTTTATTCTCATAATTTGTTTACCTAAAATGTATTAAATAATTAACAGTATTAAATAATTACATTACATGGTAGTTACATCTTCTAATGGCGCAATAACTGATCGTATTGCTTGCAAAAGTCTGTTAACAGCAATAATATTAGCTTAATGTGGCAATTAACGGATCTGAAGTTATTAGCATAATGAATGAGGTGAAAACAGGATCTATTGACATGAAATAAAGAGTATTTTCAGCAGCTGATAATATTGATGAGCCTCAGACTATAAACACTCATTAAACAAGACATTCAGGATCAGCAGCAGATCATCTCACTTTATTCTGAGTGTTTGCTGATAGAAACTGATTGTTTGAGTCACAATATTTACTGAAAGACTATTAAACTGCTCTATTGAAAAATAATTTCTCAAGTGATACAGAACAAAATACCACTAGCATAAAGACATTGTCAACTGTCTTCATCGGACATTGTGATCTGTCCACATGAATCTAAATATACAACATTTATAACAACAAAATAGTTTCCTCTTATCGTTTTGTATGTGAAGAGAAAAAAGACAAAACCTTCTTTAGCTATAAATGTTAGCAGGCACACAAATAGCACTGAGACCGATAAAAACTATTCAGAAATTACACCGTAAAAATATTGATTAAACAAAAGAAGTAACGTGTATTTTACAATTACGTGGAATATTGCTCACCTCAGAAAACTCCACTGAAGCGCGAATGATGACGTCATCACCACGAGGCGAAACCAATGGCAGAGGATCAAAAACGCGCCAAATACTGTTTAAAATAAATAATACATATATATAGAAAACGTATCAAAATGGTTTATATATTTACTGATGTAGACAGACAGATGATCAGGTGTGATGTGAAATTTAGTTTACTATGCTTTTAAAAGCTTTATTGAGAACTGTAATTATGGAAAGCCCCAAAAGCAATCGTAATATTTCATGGTCTTTAGATGTAACTACAATTATGAAATTATTCAATCATGACGCAAGAAAAATCAGCAGACAACAAACATTTAATACTTGGATCAAATATAAAGTAAAAGACAGATCTCTCTCTTTATTGAGTAACAAGATATAAAGCATCTCAAGTGAATAAAAGTGAAGATGGATCAGATGCAAACCTACAGGACAGAATATCTTACACCTGCATTTTGTACCCTAAGCGGAATAATTAACTAACAGTTTTAAAAACAACAGTTTTTAAACAAAAAGAACATTTTGAACAAAACAAAACTCATAATAAAGCATAATAACATAATTAATATCATAAAGCAAAGTTGTATACAATAATAAAACTTTAGATATTGTTCTTAGGGGAGGAACTCTATTATTGAGTTGGTCTGAATCTTACAGATGAAGCCGCTGGTCTTGAAGATGAACTTAATTCACTGTGACTAATTTAGATGATGTTTCTTATGACAGATTAATATGGAAGAGATGCGGTGTAGCACCTGAAAGCACTGAACCTGAAGATAAACTACTTAATGTGATTGTTTATTTTATGTCTCCGTAGAGAAGATGAATGTCTGAAACTCTTCCCGCATGCAGTGCAGTGATACGGTTTCTCTCCAGTGTGAATCCTCTCGTGTGATTTCAGATGTCCTGAATGACTGAATCTCTTGTCGCAGTGTGAACACTTATAAGGTTTCTCTCCAGTGTGGATCCTCTCGTGCTGTTTCAAATCTGCATCTTTAATAAAAGTCTTCTCACACTCAAAGCACATATATTCTCTCACACCAGTGTGTATCTTCTGATGTAGTTTTAAACTGTACAGTTGTGAAAAACTTTTTCCACATAAAGAACATGAATGCGGTTTCTCCTTTGAATGAACTTTCAGGTGCTCCTTCAGGTTTGAAGCCCTCAAAAATGTTTTTCCACATTGATCACATTGATGCGGTTTCTCTCCAGTGTGGATCTTCATGTGACTCTGAAGGTGTGATGATCGCGTGAAACTCTTTCCGCACTGATCACATGTGAACGGTTTCTCTCCAGTGTGGATGATCATGTGACTCTGAAGGTGTGATGATCGCGTGAAACTCTTTCCGCACTGATCACATGTGAACGGTTTCTCTCCAGTGTGGATCCTCATGTGAACATTGAGACTCTGTTTGAATGTGAAACTCTTTCCACACTGAGTGCAGGTGAAACTTTTCTTGTCTCTTCTTTTCAGTAAAGAAACTCTTTCAGTCTGTGAGTGAGTTGTTTCACCTGTTTTGAGATGATGTTGTTTCTCCTCAATTAGGGCTGAAATTAAAGTTAAAAAAGGTAAAAATATAATTAAATCATGTGAAGTGAAAGCAGACAACAGCTACACCAAATTATGATAATTTTGACACATTTTTACAAAATAAGATACAATTATCTATATTAGAAAATACAGTTACATCCAGAATTTCTGTAGAGAGAACTATTTGATGCTTAATCAAATCCACAATTATAAAATTATATTATAAACATAATAATAACATTGATATTCTTTTCTAAAAATACAAATTTAACTAAAACTGGCCAATATTTTTCACTCAACACAATTTCCTTTTATTTCTTCCTTTTTAAAGCATTTTCTTTTTAATAGCAACATCCAGGAAGTGACATCATTTGAACATTTGAGTTTCAGTCCCTATTTTGTATCCTGGAGACAGAAAGTCTCCCCTATATTATTTATTGTTTTAATTTTCCACTTCATTTTTACAACTCTTCAGGTATTTTTCTACACATATAATTTAGGATGGATAGTATGCACATTGAGACGCAGGCAAAGTCTTCGGTCTGTCCAATGACTGTAAAGAAGAGCTGTGAATCTTTGGGTAGACAGCAAATCGATTCAATTCACGATTCACAGGTTTTCGATTCGATTCAAGAGCGATTTTTGCAAATTCAGAACGATTAAATTCACAATTAAATTTGATTCGATTGGATTAAAGATTCTGCATTATTTAAGTGCATTCACAGGATTCATTAAATGCTTAGTCAGAGGGCAAATTACACCACAGCTTTTATGATTACCATAGATTAGAGGAAAAAAAACCTTTTGTCCATTGTTAGATGCTAGTTTCATGATGCTATGGCGTGACATGGCATATGTAGAAATGTATGTAAACCAAGATTACAATTAAAATAACAAAAGACTTAAACTACTTCAGTCTGTGTGCATTGAATTTATTTAATACACGAGTTTCACAATTTGAGTTGAATTACTGAAATAAATTTACTTTTTCACGACATTCTAATTTCTTCTCATCTAGAATTTCTGTAGTGAGAACTATTTGAACTATTTAATAATCAATAATTGTTTATAATAGTCAATAAAATGTCATGATTGTTTTATACTACAAACAATTATTTAAATGTTCTGCACAGAATAAGGTAGAAAATATACTTTATAGTTTCTGTACTGTAATAACTGATCTGTCAATTAGCACTGCATCATTCATAAATTGTATTTATTGTCTTAATGTTTCATCAGTTCATTCTGCTTTTTATTCAGCTCAGCTGCAGATATAGTCTGGCCTGTTCTTTGAGCAGAGATCACTTCTCTTTCAGTGCGAAAACTTCTTTATCTCATTTTAATAAAATGCTATAGTATGTAACTTTTCCTCTCCATCGATGAATGATGATTCTGAAAGAAAAAGTGCCGATGTCTGTTTGCTACGACAACAAACGCTACTTTCAAGCATCTGATTATAAGATAAACCTTGCGCTCTTATTTCAAGGTTGTTGTTAATGCTGTGGTTATTGTAACAGTTTCCTTCGTACATTCGGTTAAACGACATTGTTAAAACACATTTATCTTCAATGGAATTGTGCGTATGCTTTACACACTTACATTTTTGCTCCGTCCATGCAATAAATGCACAGCCTTCGACTGCTCGGGTAATGTCGTCGGTATGACCGAGAGCCATTGAAAAACTACAGAAAAGTAAAACTACATCACTATAGCATTACTGGCCACGAGTACTAAGAGCTCACACATCAGCTGCTCAACAAATGTATCAGTGAGACGAACACAATCCTGTGACAGACGGTTAATAGTGGAGCGCGTGAAGGAGAGATGTGAGGCACGAACACTGTTCAAGGTCCATTCATTCGTGCTTTATTGTTTTTTTGCACATCTTGTTGTTTTTTTGCACATCTCATTGTCTTTTGCACATCTTATTGTTTTTTGCACATCTTATTGTTTTGCACTTTTTTATTTCATTGCACATTTTATTCTTATTTCTCCTTTTCTTACCATATGTATGCCCTTGTGTTATGTTACTTATATAATTTGTATTCTTATTGTTTTGCACTGTCACTGAGCGGACCTGATTCGATTGCATTTCACTTCTAGTTATGCCCTGTATAACTATTATGTGACAAATAAAGAAACCTTGACCTTGACCTTGTAGTAATTTAATGAGTATATATTTTGAAAGCATTGAATCGCTATAGAAATCCTGATTAATTCGGTTCTTAGCATTTTAAATTGATTACTGTCCGAAATCGACCATTCAAAAATCCATGTTTCGAGATCGATGCATCGTCAGGGTTTGTAATCGATGCATCGAGAAAATGAGTGAATCGTTACACCCCTACTGTAAAGTCACTGGGTCCGTCAGACTGAAAAATATATTTTAGCGGTAATCTGACCAAAAATATTAAGGATTTTTAAGGCCTTTTATTAGGAAAACATTATCAAGGTTCAATGTTTCTTTATTCGTCACATACTAAATTATACAGAGTATAATCAGAATTATTTAAGACTTTTTAAGTACCCGAGGAAACCCTGTTTTCTACTAATTCACATATTAAGCATTTATGTTTACCTGCTGGCTGTGTTCCTGTGGCTCAGTGGTAGAGCATTGCGTTAGCAGCACAAAAGGTTGTGGGTTCAATTCCCAGGGAACACGCATAACCTGGATGTACTGTAAGTCGCTTTGGATAAAAGCGTCTGCTAAATACATAAATGTAAATGTATAACCTGCATTCATGTTTCTGTCACTATAGCAAATTCCTCGTATGTGTAAACATACCTGACAATAAAGCTTATTCTCATTCTCTATATTTATAGTAAAATATCTGAATACAAATTCACACATGCATTTCAGTTTGTCTGTTAGATTTTTGCATTTAATATTTACAAATATTACAATTTTAAGAATAAAATCAAAAGAATAAACAGAAGTACAGTTATGTAACCAATAAATAAATCAGTGTTTCCATAATTCCTTCCATTTGTGTTTAAAGTTTTGTTCATTGGTTTTTACTTTTGTTTTGGTTTACATTAAACAGTTTAACACAGACTAATGAAATAAATGCTGTTAGGACATCTGTATCTTGTAGATCACAATAGTGACTGCATAGTTTAAGTCTGATGATACAAATTAAATTAACTTTAACTGGCAATTTACAGGAGATCTGCATAATGAATGAGGTGAAAACAGGATCCATTATCATGAAATAAAGAGTATTTTCAGCAGCTGATAATATTGATAAGCCTCAGACTATTAACACTTATTAAACAAGACATTCAGGATCAGCAGCAGATCATCTCACTTTATTATAATTATAATATGTATAATGCTTTCCATTAGAAATACAGCTCTATTGAAAAAAGCAATTCTCACACTGACATGACTGACACACTTAGGTTCAAGGTTTCTTTATTTGTCACATAATAGTTATACAGGGTATAATTAGAAGTGAAATGTAATCGAATCAGGTTACACTTATCTTTACAGTTTCTGTTTGCAGTCTTATTCAAATATAAAAACGTAAAGTAACTAAACTTGTTTTATACAAACAGTAATGTAAAAAAAGAAAAAGCTCTAAATAACATTAAAATCTCATCTGCAAATCTTGCTTTCTATTAATTTCCCTCAGATTCATACTTTAGCTTTTGACTCCAAACACTGAAACAATCATACACACGAATGTACAGAAAACAAACACTTGAAGAAAATTAAAAAATAAATCGCCCATGAATTTAAATAAAAAAATTGTTATTTTGGTGTTTTAGTCGTTGATGGGAATAAAAATCGATGCAGCTTGTGGAAGAACATTAACACGTTTCATTAAGAAAGTACTAACGTTTTTGTAATTGATCAAACTGTCGTCACACGTGCAGCACATCTAACACACAGTATATTTTTCTCTTAATATACTCATTACCAAACAGTTACAATCATAGAAATTACATTAATTTAATAACCATTATACAGAAGGGAGAGAAAAGAAGACTTACCCATTGTAGCTCGCTCGTTTTCTGATGAACAACTACTTCTTCTTCTCGTGTTATTGGCGGTTGGCAACCCAACTAAAATGGTGCATTCCCGCCATCTGCTGGATAGGAGTGTGGAGCGCATAATGTTTAGGAAGTTGGATAACAATAATACAATTAACTCTGGAAGAGGGGACATGAAAAAAAACACAAAAAAACACAAAAAAACAACCATACACAAATAATTAATCAATTTTAAATAAATAACAAATATAACAAAAATATAACTAAATACTACTACAATCTCTTAAATTCTATTTATCAATCTTGTTTCTTTTAAGAAAAAAAATAATTCATGGAATATTCTTGATTGCTTTGGGCCATTTCCTAATATAACCTTAGGTGTCAAATAATTTATTCCCAAGGATCTTAACGCTTGATTTAATAGAAATCTTTCTCTTTCATATGCATCTCACACACTATAAGAACGTGTTCTATTGATTCAGCATGACCACATTTATCACACTTTCCAGTTTCATGTTTCCCCATTCTATGTAGGCACTGATTTAGCAAACAATGTCCAATACGCATCATTGACATTAAAATGTCATCTTTTCTATTGCCATACTTTCTTCATTCTCTACCTACTTTCTCTTTAATGTGATATAAGTGTCTACCTTTTCTTCCACTATCCCACTCCTTCAGCCATTTCTTTTTTATTTCATTTGCAATTAACCCTTTTACTTCTGTTTTACTCATTGACACTTTAATGTCAATTTGTGCTTGTTTCAAAGTCAGTTTAGCCAGATGGTCGGCCACCTCATTTCCATCCACACCCATGTGTGATGGTACCCACATGAAGATTACTATTAGTCCTGATTGACTTATTCTAAATAAACTCTGCATCACTTCAAATATCATATCTTGTCTTGCTGTTGCATTTCCACTTCACAAGCTATTTAAAACTGAAAGGGAGTCTGTGCAAATTACTGATCTTATTGGTTGTACTTCTATCCACTGAAGGGCTAGGAATATTGCTATAATCTCTGTAGTAAAAACAGATATCTGATCTGAAATACTTTTTGAAATGTTTACTTTGAATTGGGGTATATAAACTGCTGCTGCTGTGAATCCAGATTCAGGATCTTTAGAGCCATCCGTGTATATTTTTACTGTGCTATAATATGTTTGCTCAATATATTGCTGCACTTCTATGTGTGTTAATATACTTCTTTCCTTGTTATGTTTTCCTTCGTAAGGTTGAGTGTCAACTACAGGCATAGGAAAAAGCCAAGGGGGAATTGCTGAAGTTGCCACAGAAGGGGCTATTTTGATGTCACTTAATCCCATACTTTGGGCCTCCTCATTGGCAGTCCATCCAAAGCTTGATAGATTTTTATCCTCATATTCCCATCAATTCTTCAGAACTTTCTTAATTGGATGACTATCTGAGTGACCTTTTATATTAATCCAGTATCTCATCTTTAACTTGAGCCTTCTAAATTCAAGAGACATTTCACCCATTTCTACTTGTACTGCTGTGATTGGAGATGATCTTATTGCTCCACAACATATTCGAAGTGCTTGTGATTGAATTGCCTCAACCTTTAAAAGTTGAGATTTCGATGCAGAACTATACACCATACAACCATAATCAATAGCTGCTCTTATCAGTGCACCGTATACTCTTTTAAGAGACTGACGACATGCTCCCCATTCAACTCCTGCCAAACACCTCATTAAATGTATTGCTTTTTGCAACCATTTTCTGGATATGAATTCTAAAATTCAGTTTAGTATCCATCCACACTCCCAGAAATCTAATAACTGACACTTGCTCTAATTGTTTTCCATACATTTTAATATTTATTACTGGATTTGTTTTTCTTTTTGTAAAACATTCTGATGAACTACTTCTTCTTCTTCGATTTTATGGCTGGTAGCACCAACATTAAGGTGCATTATCGCCACCTACTGTATTGGAGTGTGGACCAGAGTTTATCCATTCCATAAAAACAGCTCTGTTCTCTTGAGATAAAGAAATAAACTCTCTAATCCACGATTAACTATATTTTTTAAGATTTAATTCATCCACTCCCATCTTTCTAAGTTCATTTTTAATTATTTCTCGTTCATTAGTATACTTTTGACAAACACATATAACATGTTCTACTGATTCCTCTTCTCCACAGTGCTCACATAATCCTGTTGGATGTTTCTGATGAACTACGGTGCACGCGCAGGGACAAAATACCAAACGTCTGCAATATTTACACCACCAGGGGAACGCAAACACCATTTAATATCATTTACAGTCTAATTTCATGGAATTCAACACTGTGAATTATTATAATCTTTATTATCTTTTTGATTCGGTTACCTCAACAGACTTCAGCAAATGACACGATCATTGAGACATTTACTATCATTACTATCACATTTACTATCACAACAGCAATTATTAATTAATCTGTGGTGAACCATGCTTCATACAAAACACAGAACTAGAACATATCAAACTAATTAAGGTAAACTCAATTCATTGGTTCTTTTACTTTTAAAATTATTACATTGTTTATATTTGTTGTCTTTTAATTGTGTTTGTTTTTTCTATATTTCTGTATATTAATGGGAGATAAGAGAAATAAAAATAAACAAAAACTCTTAAATCCTTTGAATTAAACCAGTGTTTTCCAAGAACTTAAATAAAGCAGCTCTGATATGGCCTCACTTTAATAATTATTTAATAATAAAAATATCATACTCTCATTTGTCCTAATAACTGTTATCTATCCTCCACATACCCCCCACAATGCATGATGACATAATAAAGTTAATAAAGTGGGAGGTTTATCTTATCTAATTTACAAAATATTTAAACTAATTACGGTTTAATTTGTATTTACTTGTTCATAAACTGACAGTAATAAAGAAAAGCCCATGGACAGTATACCACAGGGCAAAAAACATAATGATAATATCTGCAGAAACGTAATGAACGCTATTAAAAACAGTAGCATTTAATGTAATATGCAGATCTGTAGAACAAGGTTATGAAATTAAATGTATAAACACCAGCCACGGAGAGGGCTATTTCATTCAGTATATAGTAAAACTTTCCTCATGATAAAAACATTAATTGTTGTGTGCTGTCCCTTTAAGAACGTTGCTTCAGTGGGCTCATGTGATCGCGTGAGAGGAAAAAAGACACTGGTATAAAAAATCAGGCAATGTATGTCGCTGCTTGATGAAGCTTGCTGAACTTCTATAACAATTCCTTATTTAACCTATAATTGAAAGTATATATATTCCCAGCGTGGTGAGTAAATCTTGTTTTAAGTGTATAGATCGTTTTCTGAGGTATTGCTATGAAGATGGTTATTTGCGATTAGCGCCATAGCGCCTAAACGGCTAATATCATATGCTTGTGTTTGTGTAGACATATGTTGTAATTATGTTGCATTTAGTTAGTAAACACAGGTTTAACGCAAGTCTGTGACATTTATAGACTGTTCTAGTAATCTGTATATCACGTAGTAATGCTTAATTGTGATATGTGAAACATTACTAATTGTTAATTGTGAACTGTTTTGTTTTACAGTTTGACCACACACACACATGTATGCACATATAAATGTACACAAATTCTAAACTACAAGTAAACAACAACAATGACCAAAATGTGTACGGTGTGAGTTCTGCACTAGTGGAATAAAGGAAACAAAATCAAGTTCCAAGTTAATGTTATCATTTTATGGGTAACATTAAAGTCAAACACGCGGAAGAAATAAAATTTATAACAACATGGATCAAGAAACAGAAGAAAGTTCTAACCCAGATCAACAACAAAGGTGTCTCAAGCGTCAACGTGGAGGTGCAAAGGCTGCTGTGACACGCTTGATGACACAGATTACAACTGCTATGAACTGTAATCAGCCCAAAGAGGTAGAGATGAAACTCGCTGCTTTGGATGAGGCTGTTTTGCGGTTTCATGAGTTTCATGGCATGTACCAAAAAACATTAGAAGATGATGATGACCTTGATGCTTCTAAAGGCTATTTAACGTCAGTCCTGCGGGATGTGCAAGACTTGCAGCACACAGTCTTAACCTGGCTTGAAGACTTTAAGCCATCAATGGAATCATCTGATGCATCAAACTTCCAAGAGGAACAGCAAATGCTTGATGAAGCTGTTAAACCGCAAATGTCTACTGTAGACCAATTATCTACCCAGTTTCAAGAGCTACATAATTTAAGGTGGAAAGAAAATAAAGAGGTCTCTGTACTTTTAGCTCAACAAGAAGAACGTCTGCGTGCAGAGTTTAAACTACAACTTCAGCAAGCTGAATTTGAAATGGATGGACTAAAAGGCTTACTGGAACTCAAAGACGCTGAGATGGAGGAAAAGCGACAGAAGGCTGAGTTAACAGCAATAAACAAAGATTTCTCAACTCCTGTGTCAGGTAACCCATCCCTTAACTTTCGTCCATCACTCTCAGCAGTAAATGAGAATTCTTTATGTCAACTTCTAGAGCTGTCAAGGCAACAGTATCAGTCACACGTTGATTCCATGCACTTACCACCTGTTGACATCATCAAGTTCGATGGAGAACCCTTAAAGTACTGGCAGTTCATCAGATTGTTTTCCTCAGTGATTGACAAAGAGACAGTGCGGATCAAGAGAAACTCACTCGACTTCATCAGTATACTGTTGGCCAAGCTAGATGCTATCTCACATTGCTTGTACAACCCTGACTCTAACCTGGGCTATGCAGAAGCCATGGCTATTCTGAAAAGACGTTTTGGAAATCCATATTCAATATCACAAGCATGGGTCGACAAGGTGCTCAATCACAAAGACATTAAAGACAACAAGCAGTTGCAAAGTTTTGCAGACATTCTGTGTAGCTGTCGAGACACTCTAAAGGCAATGAAGTGTGAGGATGAGCTGAATGGTGGACGACTTTGCTACAGATTGTGGAAAAAGCTGCCTGAGGACATAAAGAAGATGGCTCACAGTAAATTATGAGATTATCAAATCTGGATGTTTACCAAAGTTGGACGACATAGTTAGTCTTGTTCAATCTGAAGCCGCTAAGAGAGCTGATCCTATCTTTGGAAATCTTCTTACTCCAGCCAGTCGAAATTCTCCAGCGAGTTCTAAATCAAATACTAAGTCAAGCTTCAATAAGAATAGACAGACATTCGCAACAGTGTCAGTTACTAATGAATCCAACACATCGTCCACACCAAAGACAACATCAAGATTTAAGTGTCCAAAGTGCACTGACAAACACTTCCTGAACCAGTGTCCAGCCTTCAGAGCTTTGTCTGTTCAAGAGCGTTTGGCTTTTGTTCAGCGAAAACAACTTTGCCTGAATTGCTTTATGATGGGTCATCGCAGCGATCTGTTCTCGCAGCTGGGTATGCAAGGTGCCTGGATGTGGAAAAAGCACAACAGTTGGGTACACTCTGCCATCGTAGCTTCTAACAATGACAAAAGCCAATCTACTAATCAAGCTACTGAAGATGAGCCAGCTGTCGACCTGCCACAAGCCATTCAAGCACATGCCACCAGAAAATGCAATGAAAGCAGTCAAAAGAAGATTGCACTTCCCATTGTGCCTGTAGTAGTTTCAGACATACACAAACGATTCTCTATGAATGTCTTTGCTTTGCTTGACAGTGGCTCCAATGGGACTTTTGCTTCTAAGAAGCTAGTTCATGCTCTTAAGCTAGAGTCACGTAAAATGAACATTAAACTGAACACCATGGAGACCAAAAATCTCAATGTTGTCGCCCTAGCAGTGGATCTACGAGTGGAAGATACCCAACAAAGCACATCTTACCTCATGAAGGAGTGCTCTGTCGGGATCACCTGAACATAAGTTTAGACAATCTAGTCACACAGCATGAGGTGTTCCAGTGGCCGCATCTGAGGGAAATTGCAGATGAAATCAGTTTAACTGATATTGACCTAGCCGATGAAGTTCACCTGCTGATAGGTCTAGACCAACCAGACATACTTGCTCCTCGTGAGACACGCTGTGGTGAGTCAGGTGAGCCTTACGCAATTTTGACTGGCCTGGGGTGGACACTCCATGGACCAGTAGCTGATGGTTCAACATCTATCTCTGCCAATTTCATTCAAGCTGACCACTCTCTACAACAAGCTGTTGAAAGATTTTGGAAACTGGATGATCCAGTGCATGTGAACAATAACTCATTGTCAGTAGTCGACCAGCAAGTTGTGGATTTATGGAATAAGCAATCAGTCAAAGAAGATGGTCACTACACACTACCAATCCCTTTCAAAGAACATCCACCACGACTGCCTAATAACTACACAATGGCTAAACATCGATTAAACCTTCTAGGAAAGAGGCTAAAGAAAGATCTGACTTTGCGTCAGAAGTATACAGAAGGTATAAGAGACTCTTTGCTGAAAGGATACAGAAGAAGTCGTTGACATTAACAGAGAAGATGGTTGCGTGTGGTATCTGCCGCATCATCCAGTGCTACATCCACGCAAGCCAGAGAAGGTTCGTATTGTCTTCGATTGTGCAGCACGATACCAAGGTACTTCGTTAAATGATCATGTTCACCAAGGCCCAGACCTTACCAGCAAGCTACTCGGAGTTCTTCTCAAGTTTAGGCAAGAACCAGTTGCTCTGAATGCGGACATCGAGAGCATGTTTTATCAAGTCCGAGTGCCATCTGATGAAAGAGATGTGCTTCGCTTCCTGTGGTGGGAAGATAATGACCCAGACAAACCACCTAAGCATTATCGTATGACGGCACATCTGTTTGGAGTCTGGAGTCCTAGTGCTGCCAATTTTGCCTTGCAACGAGTGGCGGAGGACAATCATGGAAACTTCTCGGACGACACAGTGGAAACGCTGAAGCGAAATTTCTACGTCGACGATTGCCTTAAGTCAGTACCAACAGTAGAGGCCGCCATTAAAATTGCTTCCGAATTACGGGAACTGCTCACATGTGGAGGCTTTAGATTAACCAAGTGGTTAAGCAATTCTAAAGTGATGAAATCAATACCACCTGATGATTGGGCAAAATCGTTACACGAGGTAAACCTTGACCAAGAGGATTTGCCATTTGAACGAACACTGGGCGTCCTTTGGGATGTAGAACGAGATTGCTTCACATTTGATGTCAAGTCAGTGGGCAAGCCTGTAACAAAGAGAGGAGTATTGAGCACTACTAGTTCCATCTATGATCCTTTAGGATTCGCAAGCCCTTTCGTGCTCAAAGCTAAAGCAATATTTCAAGAGTTGTGCCGCATGAAAGTAGACTGGGACGAGGAGTTACCGGTGGACATAGCAGCGCAATGGCACAGATGGTTGAACGACTTGCCTCTGTTGTCAGCACTGACAATTCCAAGATGCCTTAGATCAACATCCACTAGTTGTTTGTTACCGACCCAGCTCCATCACTTTTCCGATGCTTCGGAACTGGCTTATGGTGCCGTTTCATACATCAGGATTGGTGACACCTGCAGGCTGGTGATGTCAAAGGCCAGACTTGCTCCAATCAAGCCAGTTAGTATACCACGACTGGAGCTACTAGCAGCAGTAGTTGCTACAGAGCTGGATCAGCATATCAAGCGGCACTTGGAGATTCCAATTGAAAGGACTTTCTTTTGGACAGACAGTACTATCGTACTTCAGTACATCAACAACAAGCATTGTCGTTTCAAGACGCGTTAGCCGCTAACCGCATTTCAAAAATACATGAGCGTTCAGAACCAAGCCAGTGGAAACACATTGACTCTGCTTGAACCCAGCAGATGATGTCTCTCGAGGAATGAGTATGGGAGAGATTTTGTCGAGTGAACAATGGGTATCTGGTCCACTTTCTACAACTTGAGGAGGAACATTGGCCTGCTCAGCCTATCATAAATGATTTGCCAGAGGAAGCAGAGATCAAACGAGCCAAAGAAGTCTATGCAGCCAGCATAAAACCAAATCAAGTGATGAAAAATGCAGTGGACAGACTACTGGAACGATACTCCAGTTGGTATCGATTAAAAAGGGCTACTGCTATCCTGTTGCGTGTCAAGGCTTTGTTACGCAAGAAAGCAAGTGTGCATCTTTCCGAACCCATCACTGTTAGTGAGATTCAACAAGCAGAGTTAGCCATTCTCAACTACATACAAATGGAATCTTTTGGATCTTCTCGAGCCAAATCCAGTTCCCTTCTCAAGCTTAAAGCCTTTGAGGATGAAAACAACCAACTCCGTGTGGGAGGCAGACTATCAAATGCTCCAATTCCTTTTGAGGCTAAACATCCAGTGATCCTACCTAACGATCATCATGTCACCCAGCTGATTATCAGTCACTACCATCTTCGCTTGGGTCATGCAGGTCCAGAGCGAGTACTTGCAGACATTCGTCAACGCTTCTGGATAATAAAGGGACGGATTGTAATCAACCGAGCTCTCAAGTCATGTCTACAGTGTCGCAAGCTAAGAGCTAAACCACAATCCCAGCAAATGGCTGACTTACCTGGCTCTAGAGTGACTCCAGGTGAGCCTCCATTCACTCGTGTGGGCATAGACTATTTCGGGCCATTCTTGGTTAAGAAGGCACGCAGTGAGCTCAAGAGGTACGGATGTTTGTTTACATGTCTCACTACGAGAGCCATTCACTTGGAAGTGGCACACACCCTTGATACCGATTCTTTCATCAACGCCTTACAGCGATTTATCGCTAGAAGAGGCCCACCCACGGAAATACGATCGGATAATGGGACTAATTTCGTCGGTGGATTACGAGAGTTGCGGAAAGCCATCAGTGAATGGAATCAACCAAAGATTTCTGATTACCTGCTGCAGAACAATGTAAAATGGATCTTCAATCCACCTGCCGCCTCCCACATGGGTGGTGTTTGGGAGAGACAAATTCGCACTGTTCGTTCCATTCTAAACACTGTCCTATTGCAGCAGGCACTAGATGACGAGGGTCTGACAACACTGTTTTGTTGTGTTGAGTCTATTGTCAATGGTAGACCAATCACTAAACTCTCAGATGACCCATCAGATCCTCTACCACTCACCCCAAATCATCTATTGTTACTCCGTTCAGGTCCAACTCTACCTCCAGGAGCCTTCGTTAAACAAGACCTTTATCGACGAAGATGGCGCCAAGTACAATATCTGGCAGATGTCTTCTGGTGCAGATGGCTCAAGGAGTATTTACCTGCATTGCAACAACGCCAAAAATGGCTACAACCAAAGCGGAATCTTCAAGTAGGAGATCTTGTGATTATTCTGCATGAAAATACACCACGCAATCATTGGCCGTTAGGTCTGATTACTCAAGTCTATCCAGGTGCAGATGGACTGGTGCGTACTGTGGAAGTGAAAACACAGGCGGGAGTTTTCAACCGTCCTGCAGACAAAATCTGCCTCCTGGAAGCCAATCTTCATGTTGAATCTGATCAGTTAAATTAGCTTAATTTGAGACATCACCCTTCCTTTGTTTGAATGACCTGTTTGGGTCATTGGGGCCGGAATGTTGTGTGCTGTCCCTTTAAGAACGTTGCTTCAGTGGGCTCATGTGATCGCGTGAGAGGAAAAAAGACACTGGTATAAAAAATCAGGCAATGTATGTCGCTGCTTGATGAAGCTTGCTGAACTTCTATAACAATTCCTTATTTAACCTATAATTGAAAGTATATATATTCCCAGCGTGGTGAGTAAATCTTGTTTTAAGTGTATAGATCGTTTTCTGAGGTATTGCTATGAAGATGGTTATTTGCGATTAGCGCCATAGCGCCTAAACGGCTAATATCATATGCTTGTGTTTGTGTAGACATATGTTGTAATTATGTTGCATTTAGTTAGTAAACACAGGTTTAACGCAAGTCTGTGACATTTATAGACTGTTCTAGTAATCTGTATATCACGTAGTAATGCTTAATTGTGATATGTGAAACATTACTAATTGTTAATTGTGAACTGTTTTGTTTTACAGTTTGACCACACACACACACATGTATGCACATATAAATGTACACAAATTCTAAACTACAAGTAAACAACAACAATGACCAAAATGTGTACGGTGTGAGTTCTGCACTAGTGGAATAAAGGAAACAAAATCAAGTTCCAAGTTAATGTTATCATTTTATGGGTAACATTAATCATCTATACATTAGCAATGGTTATTGACAAAAACTATACGAGTAATATTTAGTTTATTTCATGTATTTATACAGGGACAATGCACAACACAAGTGTTGTGTCAGAGTTAGCTATTACATTTACATTTACATTTATGCATTTAGCGGAATTTGGTGCTGTTTTGATCAGCTACCGTTGGTTTCGCCTCGCGGTGATGACGTCATAATTCGCGCGCTTCAGCGGAGTTTCTGAGGTGAGCAGTTCACGCTATTTCACATAATTGTAAAATACACATAGTTTGTTTAATCGCCAATTAATAGTTTTTTATCGGACTCAGTGCTGTTTGTGTGCCTGCTATGTATAGCTATCTAAAGAAGGCTTTGTGGTCTCTCTTCATACAAAACGATAAGAGAGAACTGTTTTGTTGTTGTGAATGTAACATTAGTTATTAGAAAATACAATTATATTTAGATTCAATCAGACAAATACATAAATAAAGATGTCAGTGTCTTTATATTAGCCTATTATTTTTTCTGTATCACTTGATAAGTAATTGTAACATTAGAACGATTTCCCAGGATTTCATCATTTATTGTGACTCAAACAATCAGTTTCTATCAGCAAACAAAGAGAGATGATCTGCTGCTGACCCTGAATGGTTTGTTTAATGAGTGTTTATAGTCTGATTATCATCGATATTATCAGCTGCTGAAAATACTCTTTATTTTTATGTCAATAGATCCTGTTTTCACCTCATTCATTATGCTGATGACTTCTGATCTGTTAATTGCCACACTAAGCTCGTTTTATTGCTATTAACAGACTTAGGCAAACAATACAATCAGTTATTTTGGCATTACAAGATATAGCTAAGTATCATAATTGCATTTATTTAATGAATCTATGATAAACCTTGTTTCATATAAAACACAAAATAAATAAATGTAATTTGTGAATTAGTATAGAACACTTTGATAGATAGGTGAATATTATAATTAAGTTGTAACTAAGTATACTATTTTAATCAGGAATGGATTTATTGATTTGTATTCATTTCAGTCTACAAGTGAAGACGAGCATCAGAGCATTAGATTGAAGTGAAATCTGCAGAGACAGAGTTTATTGAAGGACAGAGAGAACATGAGAGACCCAGAACCCTGCAGAATGAAACACACTGAAGAACAAACAGGTTGTGTTTATACTTCATCCTTCATCAATGAGACTGAAGATTATTAGGACATTAAAAGCTTCTCTCTCTCTGTATATTATAAGCAATAGTCTAATAAACAACATGGAAACTAGAGCTGCACGCTTCTGGATAAATTGAGAATCACAGATTTTCATTTTATAAATTGGAGATCACGATTCTCTCACAAAATAACGTAATTTACTAGTGGTTTCGACAAAATGTCAATTTCTTAAGTCTTTTAATATTCATTTGAACATAGGGCTGTGACGATAACCGCATTACCGCGGTAATGAGATGCCAACCGCAGACTTTTTTCACAGACAGGACCAGATTGCGGGAATAAAACACGGTAGCGGTCGGTAACTCTGGTGTAATTTGAACGGGAGTGGGCGGTCTAACAATATCCCGTTCCCGACATCTTTTCAGAACAGTATATCTGTGCTTTTTTACTCCCTCTTATTGCTCACGCGCTGCACGCATGGACCAGTGCATCTGTGTCATGTATTTTATTGCACAGCACGTGCATAACGGCACCCTGACAGAACAGGCGGGCTGTCGATGAGCAGGGCCGGCGCGTGCATTTAGGCGAACTAGGCAGTCGCCTGGGCGGCAGCACAGTCAGAGCAAAAGGACAGATGTTTTTAGTTTATCTTTTGGGCATTCTTTATCACCCCTTAGTTGTTCCAAATCTAAATTAATTTTGCTTCATAGTAATGCTGCTCCCGTGGCACCCCCAACTGAGCGTCATCAATAGGCTACTCTACATGCAAAACATTATAATGTACATTCATAAATGTCATCAAAACGAATAAAACTATCCAGACATGAATTCCTTTTACTGCTGGTGATGTCTTATGGGTTTTAAAGCCAGACACGCGCTTCTGAAAGGTAAGATTGTAGCATAATGTATGTGTGTGAGAGAGAAAGCGCGGGGGAGATAAAACAAGTGTAATGCTATTTATTAAACATCCAAAATAATGTTTTGTTGTGTTTTAGCCAAGTGGAATACTAAATATTTAGCCCTTATCATATACAGTGTTTAATTTGTGTAATAAAGCGGGGTGACCGATCCGGCATCAGAGGATGGAGAGGTAAGGGATAATTCGCGCAAACACTTGGTTGACCCCCTTAAGTGATTACCAGCTTCCATCAGTTGCTTTTCTTGTGTGCATATATACTCTAAAAATCACGGTTATTTTATAAAAACAATTGTTTTAATGTTTGGGTAGTTTTTGTGTAACCCATATCCTATATGACAGTCGCAGAGTCTGCGTTTGCATTGAGTGCACGCAGATATTTTACCTTCTCTTCGGGTGAGAGCAGTTCCCAGTGCCACTTTTTTTGTCAAATATAGGTTTGTTTCATTTAATCTATAAAACCGTAAACGATTTTATTTTATGCAAAGCAAACCAAGTCACCTAAACGAGCCAGATCAGTCTTTTTGCGAGTATTACATTTTATTTTTACTTCTAAAATGCTTGTTAAACGAGTTTAAATATAATTAATATTGTATACATGTTTAAACGGTGAAATATGTTGTATTAAGAACTTTATTTGACGAAAATAAAATCATTAAGACAAGAAAGAAAGACAAGCTAAAACAAAATGAAACCAACAGCAATTAAATAAAATAATCAAATGAATTATTTTCTAATCAATCTCAGCATGCTTTAATTTTGTATCGCTGGTGGTTTGCGTCAATACGTTTAAATTAAAATATATTTGGTCTGTGCTCTGTTAATTCTGCTAAACTTTAATTACTAAAACTAAAATAAAAACGGAAATGAACCTGTATAGGGTAGAAAACTCCACAAAATAAAAACTACACTAAAATAATCAAACTATTAAAAAATAAAAACGAAACTTAATTTTTTTGCGAAAATTGAAAGAAATATTTTTTAAAAAACTTTTTAAAAATGCAAACCTACAATAACCCTGGCACGACCGTGTTTCACTGAGGAAGAGGATCCGCCAGATGAGATGATCGGAGTTCGGAGGTGCTGATCCGGACCGGGTTTGTTCAGATTAAGCCCTGACTGAATAGCTGTGCACACCAGCTGTTTAGCGCTGCTCACCGAGGATTCTCCCAAATCTACCCATGGTCACTTCAAGCTTGTAGACTTAATCTGCGTTTGCAGCTTTACTACTGGTTATTTATTATTTATTTTACATTGCAGTAGGGGAAAAAATAATAATCATTATTTTAATGTAGTTGTGTCAATAAACAAATTATCCAATATTTCACATGCATCTTTAAAATCATATTTGAGTGAAGTGGGGGCGGCACGGCAGGGCCTAGAGCCCTGAGGATGAGTGACAGAGCAGAATAAGGATGGAGCAAAGTGTGGAGGCGCTGTCCTTGAAGAACATTCAACTCCGACTGCAAAATGGTCAGAAACCCACGCCAGGCAAGTCTGACTCGGGACATTCTTCTCAGGGATGTTAAATTGTTTGGTTTCATGAAAAATATATTTAATTTTGCCATGTCTAAGCCAACGGTTTTTGTTCATATTTTGCATATAAATTTAAATGAGGATGTCTTTTTTTCCTCTGCCACACTTTTCCTACTGTGTTGACTGCAAAAGTTTAAACACATTTTGTATTTTGACAAGAGGAATAAAAATAACAAATATGCTATTTTTAAGTTTTTGGACAAACTGGCCTACATTATTTAAAAAAATTCTCTCTCTGCGACACTTATTATTATGTTGACAACAAAATGTAAAACTAATTTGATTCTGGACAAGACGAATAAAATAAATAGCCTGCAATAAAATATTTTTTTAAATTTTATTTGTTATCTCTCTTTCAGTAGAGGAAATGTAATTGTGAGATTCTGGAAACGAGATATATTTCGCGGGAACGGTCGGGTCGGAAAGAAGAAAAAGCACTTTAAAAAGGTTGTTATTATAAATCTAGCCTAATTAATCGTCAAATAATATTAATTACATCCTAATTTGCTGTTACAACCTATGCGTTTCAACAAACACAGTATTCAACAAGTTACGTTTAGACAAGTGCGTTTATATCCAGAGTCTTACCCGAAAAACAATTTCTAAAGAACACATCTCACCAGAACTAAGCACGGGGCATGTTGAGCTTGGCTTGTTGTTTCTACAGGTTGCTCAGGTTGTTATTCTTTTAATAATTTGTTGTGCAAAGAATGGGTTACAGACGATAACAAAGACTGTTCCATAATTCCTATTAAACTCAGAAGATATTGAAAAAAAAAAAAAAAGTTACAGAGATTAATATTATTTTGTTAATTTAATTTGCTGTTTTAAGAATAAATACGATTACTTTATTAATATTCATTTAAGTTAATTTACAAGCTTACAAGCTGCATGCGTTCTTGATCAAGTCATTCAGGGCTCTACTCGTTCTTCCCACTGGTCTCTATTTTCTCAGTTTTTTTGATGCAACATTATGATAAAAGTTCATCAGCATGCATTGATTAATCTAGTTTATAGCTATATGGTAACGAAAGTGTTCATGTCACGGTTCATTAATCCCATGCTTCCTTCTCGTCTCGTGCTCGTTGTTATGTGTGTGTGTGAGCGTGTGTGTGGGCGTGCCGATGCATAAGCGCTGATCAACGAGCCCATTCATCATCATCAACATCAGCTGCAGCTCATCACACCACCCTATATATACTCACCACTTTCTCATCTCCTTGTCAGATCGTTGTTTGTAGTCCTGGATGTGTGTTGATCCCGTCTTCGTTCGTGTTCTTGTGGGTTTGTGCACTCCGGATTCGTCACGGCACTTCGGGTGCACTCTGGATTCGTCACGGCACTTCAGGACTCCTCTTCACAGCACTCATCTGACCATCGAAGTCCCTCCGCCACTATCCTGTTTCTGTGAACTGCACCTATCATCCTTACTTGAGGTTAATAAAGAGAATATTTACTCGCATACTGTTTCCGCGTTTCTGTCGTGACAGTTCAACATTCAACCCGTTCTTTTTCATCAGTATTATTTGTCACATTCTCTGGTTTAATACGTTTTTTTTTACTTCAGTTTGAAAACCAAATCCTCCGTTGCTCAGTCCGGCTGCGTGCACCTTCGCGCTCGTGCTTATGTAGTGAGTGTAGGCTCTACCCACAAAGCGCTCGTGCTGAAAGTTATGAGGCGCCGCATTAAAACAGTGTTTTTAAAAGACCAAACCCAATAAACACATTATTAATAAAGCATACGATGTATAGACAAGCAGATCCAGAATAAGAACGTAATGCGTTTAATTACGCGTAAAGCTTAAGGAATAAGCTAACCTGGCTTGCAACGTTATGTGGGTGTCGGAAGCTAAATAAATGTGGGTGGGTCCTCGCCCAGAAAAAAAAATACTGGAGTATTTGACATTTTCTGTAGTCTGGTGTCTTTTAAAGAACGTGTCTATTCACACAAAGTGTAAATAGTTCGCCTTGTTTGACAGGTGTTATTTACCTTTGTCCACTACTGTTAGAAATAAAAAAACACGACTAGTTCTATGGATTTTCAGTGGCGTAAGAGGTAAAGCATGTACCATCGGTGTTTGAGACGCTCGAGATACGAGTTCGCGTCCGTCTTTTTCCGAAATCATTCAATGAGCCAAGTGCAATAGATTTGAGGAAGCAGCAGTGTGGAGGCTGTAGCTAAATGAAGTTTAATTTATCATTCGTCATGTCGTGTGGAATTGATTTGAATGACGGCGTTCTGAAAAGTGCACAGACATGAACGAGAGACGGTAAAACTGGGTCTCAAAAAGTCCAATAATATTCCTGTCCCACCCACACAATGGTTCCGACGCCCATACGACATTATTATTAAAATACTATACTGAATATATACTATGTACAGTATATCATTATTTAGTATTAATAACGTGTGTATTGCGTTTAGTATTTTAAAAACACTGTTTTAATGCATTAAGCCACGTTAAGCGTTTTAAAATATACGAGCATCTGGAGATTTGCCTAGTGGGCAAACTGACTAAATGTATTTGAATATATTTGCCAATATCTCGCTTTAAACAATACTTCCAACATTTCCCTTACTGTAGCCTACGTACAGTAAGCCTACACAATAATTTTACATGAAAAATTGGATTTACAGAAATGTGTTATTTAAATAATTGTGTACTGTACTCTATGAAGGGATATATAGGCAAACAACTCACTGTAAATCACTATAAAATTAATACAAGCTTTACAGTTTGACAATGTGTTATTTTAAAAGTATTTTGAATTAAAAATACATCGGACATTTTAACCCAGTCGGTGGAATTGTCAGAAGGTCCCTTAACCATCGAGCACAATATGCTTAAAAATGTTCTCCAGTTTAAATTTACTGTTACAATACACGTTTAAAAAATATAAAAAATTAATATGCCACAACTTTATATCGACATAATTTTTTTTTTTAAACCGCCAAACTCAATAAACACATCATGCTATACTGTACATAGTTTGATCTTATAATGTGTTTATTGGGTTTGGTCTTTTAAAAACACTGTTTTAATGCATTAAGCCACGTTAAGAATTTTCAAATGTCCCGGCATTTGGAGATGCCGCTGGAAGTGCCGCTGCTTCCTTTTACACTGAAATGCCTTCCGTTTACACTGAAAAATTCACGCACATCTACATATGAAATCACTTGCATACACGTATATACTCAGCTGAAGCATTTATGGGTGTGTATGCGTGCAGCGAGTTTATATGTATGTGCGAGTGTTTATAGGTGTATATGCATGGAAGTTTATATGTATGTCAGTGTTTATAGGTGTATATGCATGGAAGTTTATATGTATGTGCGAGTGTTTATAGGTGTATATGCATGGAAGTTTATATGTATGTGCGAGTGTTTATAGGTGTATATGCATGGAAGTTTATATGTATGTGCGAGTGTTTATAGGTGTATATGCATGGAAGTTTATATGTATATGCACGTGTTTTATGTATGTGTTGATAAGGATGGAAGTTTATATGTATGTGCGAGTGTTTATATGTGTATATGCATGGAAGTTTATATGTATGTGCGAGTGTTTATAGGTGTATATGCATGGAAGTTTATATGTATATGCACGTGTTTTATGTATGTGTTGATAAGCATGGAAGTTTATATGTATGTGCGAGTGTTTATAGGTGTATATGCATGGAAGTTTATATGTATATGCACGTGTTTTATGTATGTGTTGATAAGCATGGAAGTTTATATGTATGTGCGAGTGTTTATAGGTGTATATGCACGTGTTTTATGTATGTGTTGATAAGCAAAGTTTGATTTAAATCCTAGGCGGCGCCTCATAGAAAGTGCATCTCTTCATGTGATCAGTGAAATCTGACTCCTGCTACAATGTGCTGTGGCTCTGCAGCACGCAGAAACAGACGCTTTGGAGCAGCAGACCATGCACTTGCTCAAGTGCGACCACGGCAATTTTTTACTTGGGGGGGGGGTCTGCGATTAACCGCCAAACGCGATATTTGCTGTTGTTGCTTCACCACAGTAAGAAAAAATCAAATACCGTCACAGCCCTAATTGAGATGCACTTGTATGTCTAAGATCCGTTTATAATGTCTTATAATTTGAATGTAAGTTGTATGCCAATTTGTTATATTTTTGTTATATTATAAAAAAAAAAAAACTCCACTGAAGCGAGCGAATGGTGATGTCATCATCACAAGGCGAATCCAAAGTAGATTATCAAAAACGCGCCAAATTCTGTTTAAAACTACAAAATACCATAAAACAACATATCTAACAAAAATAATGTTAAAATAGTTACTGACATAGGTGGCCAGGTGTGAGGTTAAATTTAGTTTATTAGGCATAAGCTTTATCGATTAAATGTAATTATGGAAAGCCCAAAAGCAATCATATTTCACATAACTAAAATTCTAAAATTATTCATTCATGACGCAGGAAAAATCAACAGACAACAAACGTGGACAAAAACAGTTTAATACTTGAAGCAAATATAAAGTAAAAGACAGATCTCTCTCTTTATTGAGTAACAAGATATAAAGCATCTCAAGTGAATAAAAGTGAAGATGGATCAGATGCAAACCTACATGACAGAATATCTAACGCCTGCATTTTGTACACTGAACAAAATTATAAACACAACACTTTTGTTTTTGCCCCCCTTTTTCATGAGCTGAACTCAAAGATCGAAGACTTTTTCTATGAACACAAAAGGCCTATTTCTCTATAATATTGTTCACAAATCTGTCTAAATCTGTGTTAGTGAGCACTTCTCCTTTGCCGAGATAATCCATCCACCTCGGTGTAGCATATCAAGATGCTGATTAGACAGCATGATTATTAATTTTGTTCAGTATAAAATACACCCTAAACAGAAGAATAGCTAATCGTTTTAAAAACAACAGTGAAGATGAAATTAAAAAAAAATCAGACTCCTTTTCAACTTAATGAACATGACCATTTTGAACCTGTAAAAAGCTTCTACAAATATGCATAAGAACATAAAATGAAACTCATGATAAAGCATAATAATATAATTAATATCATAAAGCAAAGTTTTATACAAGAATAAAACTTTAGATATTGTTCTTAGGGGAGGAACTCTATTATTGAAGATGAACTTTATTTATTTTGACTAATTTAGATAATGTTTCTTATGACAGATTAATGTGGAAGAGATGCGGTGTAGCACCTGAAAGCACAGGATCTGAAGATAAACTACTTAATGTGATTGTGTATTTTATGTTTCCTTAGAGAAGATGCATGAGTGAAACTCTTCCCGCATGCAGTGCAGTGATATGGTTTCTCTCCAGTGTGAATCCTCTTGTGTGATTTCAGATGTGATGAATGACTGAATCTCTTGTCGCAGTGTGAACACTTGTAAGGTTTCTCTCCAGTGTGAATCCTCTCATGTGATTTTAAGTCTCCAGACCGACTGAATCTCTTGTCGCAGTGTGAACACTTGTAAGGTTTCTCTCCAGTGTGAATCCTCTCGTGTGATTTCAGTTCTCCTGACCGACTGAATCTCTTGTCGCAGTGTGAACACTTGTAAGGTTTCTCTCCAGTGTGAATCCTCTCGTGTGATTTCAGGGATCCTGACTGACTGAATCTCTCGTCACAGTGTGAACACTTGTAAGGTTTCTCTCCAGTGTGGATCCTCTGGTGCCGTTTCAATACTGCAGCAGTAATAAAAGTATTCTCACACTCAAAGCACATATATTCTCTCACACCAGTGTGTATCTTCTGATGTACTTTTAAATTCTGCAGCAGTGAAAAACTCTTTCCACATAAAGAACATGAATGTGGTTTATCTTTTGAATGAACTTTCAGGTGCTTCTTCAGATTTGAAGCATAAACAAATGTTTTTCCACATTGATCACATTCATGCAGTTTCTCTCCAGTGTGAATGTTCATGTGACTCTTTAGGTTTGGTGATTGTGTGAAACTCTTCCCGCACTGATCACATGTGAACGGTTTCTCTCCAGTGTGGATGTTCATGTGTCTCTTGAGACTCTGTTTGTTTGTGAATCTCTGTCCACACTGAGTGCAGGTGAAACTTTTCTTGTCTCTTCTTTTCAGTAAAGAAATACTTTCAGTCTGTGAGTGAGTTGTTTCTCCAGTTTTGACATGTTGTTTCTCCTCCATTAGGTCTGAAATTAAAGTTAAAAAGGTAAAAATATTATTAAAATATGTGAAGTGAAAGCAGACAACAGCTACACCAAATTATGATATTTTTTACAAAATAAGGTACAATTATGTATATTAGAAAATACAGTTACATCCAGAATATCTGTAGTAAGAACTATTTGATGCTTAATCAAATCCACAATTATAATAATATTAACATTGATATTCTTTTCTAAAAATAAAAATAAAACTGGCCAATATATATAACTGGCCAATAACCTTGAACCTTGAACCTTGAAATGTTGATTTATGAACAGTTTTCTTGATTTGTTACATTTAAATTCAATTTATACATGTTTAATGTTATTTTAAAGTGGTTCTATAGTTGATCCTGCATATTAATTACATTACAAATCATTAACCTTTTCTTTGGTCTGACTAAAGATTCTCTAGACTTGAAACATAACACTGCATGATGTTTACTCATGATTAATTTAACTCACACATGAACATAACGTGTCTGATTCATTGTGTTTTCTCTTTCTGTCTTCAGTCTGTATAGATGCAGTATTACAGAGAAACAGTGTCTCGTCCTTACTTCAGCTCTGAAATCAAACCCATCACACCTGAGAGAACGCGGGGCGGGGCGGGGCGGGGCGGGGCGGGGGGGGGGGGGTGGTGTTACGGAGAATAGGGCTGTAGTCAAGTTCACCTTTGTCGAGTCCAAGACAAGTCCAAGTCCAAAGAGGTTCGAGTCCGAGTCAAGACCGAGTCCAAAGAGGTTCGAGTCCGAGTCAAGTCCAAGTCCAAATGAGACGGTCAAAACAGAGAAAGAAAAAAATTATCTTCTTCAAAACCACATACTTTATTATTGATAATTTATGTGATACGAGAGACGGCATATCTTCCATTCTAATATAATAATTTTGCATTATTGTTTGTAATGATCTAAAAGCATGTGCAGCAACACTGTAGGATCAAATCAGGCTATTTTATTTCTCCTCCTGAGACCCAGCTTTGGAGTTGTGTCTCTGTAGTGGACATTCTATTTTAGTGCATTTCTCTGAGACCTCACGTGTCACAGATATAAGCCTGAATGTCCTGTACAGAGCACATTCAGGGCTTTATAGAGATACTACATGTTTTTTAAACCCTCTCATACGTCTTTAAAGATGGCTATATTTGATTTAGTGAAAAATTTTACATCCTTTTTGAAATATGATTATATTCTGTAATGTCTTTTACATCTGAATCATTTTCAGATTGTTTGTCATAAAGCAACATCTCAGGAAAATGTTATGGGTTTTCAAATTCAAATATGACTTCCTGTTATGAAACAGGACATAATTCAATGTTCAATGTAGAGGACACCAGGACTAAAAGCATTTTTATTATGCATTTTGGGAGACAACAATTGAATAGAGAAATAAATTATATATCAGTTTGCTTATGAAATATTATATATTATGAAAATCTGGCCATGTATTACTCCCATTCTGAAAATTATTTTTCAACATTCTGTCCCAACAGCAACACATTAATAAGCAAATTAGATACAGTGTATAGGTACACTGTGTTTAATGGGAAACCAGTTTATGGAATTTTTACACACATATTGCATAAAACAAAATGGTATATCAAATAATTTTGCTATACATTTTAAAACATAGTTGAGAATCATCCTTAAACAAAGTTTAGTATAAAACAATCCTGAAACCTAAAAATGTATTTGGTGATTTAAAAGAACTCCCATTGATTTTGCCGTTCTGATGTCTATTCATGCCATTTAATTGTAGTCCTTGTGTCCTATACAGAGGACATATAATCAAATATGAATAAAATAGAGTTTTACAAAAATGAAAAAAAAAAATAATGGGGGCGTCTCAGGAGGATATTTTAGGTTTAGCAATTTCAATAACATTTGACCAATTCTCGATTTTGTAAGATTTTATCTAGTCAACTTGAAAATGTAACTACAACATGATTCAAGCAACTTTCTCTTAATTAACCCTCCAGTTAAAGAAAAGTATATTCTAAGTGCACCACACATGACGTTGTCTTCATAATGTAAATGTTAAACAAATCACTAAATATCTTTGCAGAAAGGATGAACTACAACTACATCTTGTACAAACTTATATTATGCATATTAGGCTATATGTTCTGAAATAATACAAGACAAATGCTCAAAAAAACTAAAGTAATTCCAATTGAAAATGACTGAAGGTATAACACCGAGAGTGCTATTATTAACTATAAAGGCTCTGTAAAACAATGAACAGCAGTTATCAGCCTGTCACCCTGATGCAAACCTGAAAGATCAGATATACAGTAGTAGTTCTTCACAGGTTTTGTATTCGATTACGCTGCTGTTCCGTTGTTTTTTCTATGAAAACATGGACGCGTTTGACTGTTGCGTTCGCGTCTCTTGCAGCGTCTCGTGCATGAAACGGCTTTCTAAAAACGCGGCACTCTAGTTATTAAAAGATGTTTAACTCACATCATCTTGTATTTTTTTTCTATTCCACTGCCCGTGTCAACACAAAAACACATTCTGTGTGAATGGCGCCTAGAGAGCATCACACGTGAGTGGTTAATCATGTGCACGGACATGCGGTTGGATTGTTCTTTTCTCTTTACTGTTATTATCAAAGTGTCTAATTCTAGCGTTTGGTAATATTTCTATTCAAAATCGCGATTCCTCGATTTATAAAAAATCTAATTGTGGCAAAACATTAAATTCGAATGAATCGATAAAATCTGATAAATCGCCAAGCCATTGCCACAGTGTTTGCTTATTTTTTACTTTATTTACATTTTTACATTGTGTATTTTTTTTACATCCAGTTGTATTCCGTGCCTCCAGGCTTTATTCGTTTTGCTCTTATTCGTTCTTTTTCTTATTCATTTGGTGCCACGGCGTTTGATGATTGTCAGTTTTTAGTTTTTTTTACATTTAAACATTTTGCAAGGTTGCAATTTTATATTAGGCTTATAGCATGGTAAGGGTGTATTTTTATTTGTTTTGTTAATTAAAGTCCCATGTTTATTGCAGAAAATGTGTCATTGTAAGTTATAGATAAGTGAAAGCAAAATGTGCACGGGCATAATAAAGTATTTAAAAGCGAAGGAAAATGAGAGGGAAAACTCCAACGAACTTTGTAAAACCAAACTGTATTATGCAACTTGCCGACAGCGTGTCTGTGGCCAAAATAAAGATTATTTATGCCTCCACGCAGCGCGCACACTCAGAGCCAGGCGCACACTCATATGACGCAGCTGTGCATTTAACAGGCGGCCAATGACAATGTCCCTTCTAGATGGAGTTAAACCAGTGGCAATTACATTACCCATTTGCGGAACAAGCGAGCCAGATTAATGGTTTTGTATTAAAAGAGGGAAAAAAAAGCATATATTGCTGGACTCGGTCGAGACCAACTTGAACATTTGGCGAGTCCAATGACCAAGTCCAAGACAAGTCCGAGTCCAAATACCAACGAGTCCAAGACAAGTCCGAGACGATAGAAAAACGTCTCGACCGGACTCGAGTACTACAGCCCTAACTGAGAAGCACTGCACTAGAGCATCCCTTCATTCACACACAGTGGAAGATCTGATAAGAATCAGTGTATGGGGTCAAGTCTGGAAGAAGTTGATGCTAGAGAGAGTGTGATCAGCTGGATTAGCCGAGGCCAAAGATCAAGAAAGCTAAACTACAGGAGTTGGCCATCCGAGGGACATGTGACTGCAATGGAGGATAGTCCATAAGATGTTCAGTTTGAAGTCATTGAAACACTTAATTTAGATTATTTTTATTTAATTTATCTTGAGATGTTTTAAACTTAAATCTCAGCTCAGCTTTTCAGTAAGTTACCTTTCTTGTAGAATTGCGCTTCAAATAAAGAACTTTATGTTGAACAGATTGTTAGTTAATCGTTTACTAGTCAATATTGCCTATATGAAGAAAAAGGAGCACTAGTGCAACCAGTGCAAAAAGTTAGTCTAGATTTTGTTACACCAGGGGCATCATTTCAGAAGTGACAGAAATGTAAAATACAATACTTGTATGTATGTACGTATTATTATATATTTTTTTACAATAAATTATTACCTTATCTCTAATTTTTTTTTTTTATCTCTTACTTTGAATTTGCTATTAGAAATCAAATACACTGCTGGACAATAATCAATAATTTCTAATCTATAATTTTGCCTAATTAAATTTTATAATTGTTTTATACTACAAACAATTATTGAAATGTTCTGCACAGAATAAGGTAGAAAATATACTTTATAGTTTCTGTACTGTAATAATTGATGTCAATTAGCACTGCATCATTCATAAATTGTATTTATTGTCTTAATGTTTCATCAGTTCATTCTGCTTTTTATTCAGCTCAGCTGCAGATATAGTCTGGCCTGTTCTTTGAGCCAGAGATCACTTCTCTTTCAGTGCGAAAACTTCTTTATCTCATTTTCATAAAATAAAATGCTATAGTATGTAACTTTTCCTCTCCATCGACGAATTATGATTCTAAAAGAAAAGGTGCCGATGTCTGTTTGCTATGACAACAAATGCTACTTTCAAGCATCTGATTATTAGATAAACCTTGCGCTCTTATTTCAAGGTTGTTGTTAATGCTGTGGTTATTTGAACAGTTTCCTTCGTACATTCGGTTAAACGACATTGTTAAAACACATTTATCATTCAATGGAATTGCGTGTATGCTTTACACACTTACATTTTTGCTCCGTCCATGCAATAAATGCACAGCCTTCGACTGCTCAGGTAATGTCGTCGGAATGACCGAGAGCCATCGAAAAACTACAGAAAAGTAAAACATTGTCAGGGTTTGTAATCGATGTATCATTTACAAAATATTATTACTTGCCTATACGGCCCTAAATGATTTAGCTCCTGCGTACCCAACTAATCTTCTATCACGCTACAATCCAACCCGCTCCCTAAGGTCGCAAATCTCTGGACTCTTGGTAGTACCTAGGATAGCAAAGTCCACTAAAGTATTAGAAAAAGTAGTGTCTGCTCAACTGTGCTCCTTTTTGCAAAAAAATGATATCTATGAAGAATTTCAGTCAGGTTTCAGGCCCCGCCATAGCACAGAAACTGCACTTGTTAAAATTACAAATGACTTGCTTCTTGCGTCAGACAAAGGCTGCATCTCGTTGCTAGTTTTACTTGATCTTAGTGCTGCGTTCGACACTATAGATCATGACATACTGATAGATCGATTACAAAAATTATACAGGTATTCAAGGGCAGGCTTTAAGATGGTTTAGATCCTACCTGTCCGATCGCTACCACTTTGTTTATTTAAACGGGGAGTCATCTCAATTATCACCAGTAAAGTATGGAGTACCACAAGGATCTGTCCTAGGTCCTCTATTATTTTCATTATATATGCTGCCCCTTGGTAATATTATTAGAAAATACGGGATTAGATTCCATTGTTATGCTGATGACACTCAACTATATATCTCAACAAAACCAGATGAAATTTCTAAACTATCTAAGCTAACAGAGTGTGTTAAAAATATAAAAGATTGGATGACCAGTAATTTTCTCCTATTAAATTCAGATAAGACCGAGATATTACTTATTGGACCTAAAAACAGTACACAGAATCTCTTGGATTACAATTTGCAACTAGACGGATGTACTGTTACTTCCTCTACAGTAAAAAAACCTGGGTGTTATATTAGACAGCAACCTATCTTTTGAAAATCATATTTCCAATGTTACAAAAACAGCATTCTTCCATCTTAGAAACAATTCCAAGCTACGGAACATGTTAAGTGTTTCTGATGCAGAAAAGTTAGTTCATGCATTTATGACCTCTAGACTGGACTATTGTAATGCACTGTTAGGTGGTTGTCCTGCATCTTCAATAAACAAGCTACAGATAGTACAAAATGCTGCGGCTAGAGTCCTTACCAGGTCAAGAAAATATGACCATATTACTCCAATTTTACAGTCACTGCACTGGCTACCTATTAAGTTTCGTATCAGTTACAAAAAATTATTACTTGCCTATAAGGCCCTAAATGATTTAGCTCCTGAGTACCTAACTAATCTTCTATCACGCTACAATCCAACCCGCTCCCTAAGGAACAAAACTCTGGACTCTTGGTAGTACCTAGGATAGCAAAGTCCACTAAAGGAGGTAGAACTTTTTAATATCTGGCTCCTAAACTCTGGAATAGCCTTCCTGATAACGTTCGGGGTTCAGACACACTCTCTCTGTTTAAATCTAGCTTAAAGACGCATCTCTTTAGCCAAGCATTCATATAATGCATCTCACAATCTTGTACTGCCAGTCTATCTGAACAAATGCACATTATTATGCTTTAGCTTGGGTTATACTGATAATTTCATCCAGGGTTATTCCTGGATGGAACAACTGCTACGCTAATTGTCTTACTGTTTCTATGTTTCTGCCATTAACTGCCATTTCTGCCATTAACATCCCGTGGTAGCTAGGAATTACACAAGCTTCAGTCTGGATCCTATCCTTTAACGATCTGAGATGACCGAACACCTGAGAAGAGACGATGACAACCCCTCCGAGGACCTCAGAGGAAGCCAACCATCAGCGATTATACTGACTTAACCAAAGTCTGCCATAAATGGAGGATCAGCACCTGGAGACAACCTCTACAGCCCTGAACGTCAGTGGAGTCTAGGACACATAGATGAGCCCCAGAGACAGATCTCCAGTGAGAACCTCGTCACCTAGACATCCATCGGGGAAAGACCCCTGGAACCAGTGGACCACTTACACTCTGACTTTGCTGCAGTTGGAACAAACTACTGATTCGTCTGGCCGGAGGGGAACTGGCCCCGACTGAGCCTGGTTTCTCCCAAGGTTTTTCTCCATTCTGTCACCGATGGAGTTTTCGCTCCTTGCCGCTGTCGCCTGGCTTGCTCAGTTGGGGACACTTCATTTCCAGCACAATCATCGACTTGATTGCACAGATATTATTTAAACTGAACTAAGCTGGACAATGCCATTACTAAATTCAATAATGAAATGCATTCAGCAGATAATTGAGTGTTAAATCCTGTCATTTTACATTATTGACACAATTTGCCTATTTTGATATTGTGCAGTGCTTTGTTACAATTTGTATTGTTAAAAGCGCTATATAAATAAAGGTGACTTGACTTGACTAAAGGAGGTAGAACTTTTTCATATTTGGCTCCCAAAATCTGGAATAGCCTTCCTGATAACGTTCGGGGTTCAGACACACTCTCTCTATTTAAATCTAGATTAAAAGACATCTCTTTAGTAGGGGTGTAACGATATCACAAACCGAACCAAAAGATCACGATACACCACCCATGATACGAATCGCAGAACTCTCGTGGCGTACCGCGGTACTCTCGCGCCCCCTGCTGCCCATTGTTGAGGTTAATGGCACTTATTTCTAACTAACTATTAATTTAAAAAAAATTGTATTTGCTTACATTTGATTAAATTGTATTAGTAACGACTAATAAAAGCTTTTTACATTTTGTTCTAAATATTATATTCTAAAGTTACTGTTTTCCAAGTGCATGTCATTTCACGTGATGTGGGAGTGAGCGTCACACTCGGTTGCTAGTATATGCAGGATGGCTGCTTCGCATAGTACTGACATTGCAGATCCCCCGGACACATTTAAGTCTGAGTACAGGAATGGAATTCGTGTCGTAGACAAAGCGCACACAATCTGTCGTAACTGTTTCACAAAACTCTCTTATACGACAGGAAACACGTCTGATATGCAAGCGCATCTCCGGAGACATCCCCCCAACATTGATATAAGCTGCACACGTAAGAAGCCTCAAAAGCAGGAAACTTTTCCCACTGCCTTTAGAATGAATTCGTGCTTGTAGTAATTTAATGTGTATATATTTTGAAAGCATTGAATCGTTATAGAAATCCCGATTCATTCGATTGTTGGCATTTTAAATCGATTACTGTCCGAAATCGACGATTCAAAAATTTATGTTTCGAGAGCGATGCATCGTCAGGGTTTGTAATCGATGCATCGAGAAAATGAGTGAATCGCTAAACCCCTACTGTAAAGTCACTGGGTCCATCAGACTGAAAAATATATTTTAGCGGTAATCTGACCAAAAATATTTAAGACCCATTGAATCTGAATTTAAGACTTTTTAAGACTTTTTAAGGCCTTTTATTAGGAAAACGTTATTTAAGACTTTAAGGATCCAAGGAAACCCTGTTTTCTACTAATTCACATATTAAGCATTTATGTTTACCTGCGGGCTGTGTTCCTGTGGCTCAGTAGTAGAGCATTGCGTTAGCAGCGCAAAAGGTTGTGTGTTCAATTCCCAGGGAACATGTATAACCTGAATGTACTGTAAGTCGCTTTGGATAAAAGCCTCTGCTAAATGCATAAATGTAAATGTATAACCTGCATTCATGTTTCTGTCACTATAGCAAATTCCTCGTATGTGTAAACATACCTGACAATAAAGCTTATTCTCATTCTCTCTATTTATAGTAAAATATCTGAATACAAATTCACACATGCAATTCTGTTTGTCTGTTAGATTTTTACATTTAATATTTACAAATATTACAATTTTAAGAATAAAATTAAAATAATAAACAGAAGTACATTTATGTATCCAATAAAAAAACAGTGTTTCCATAATTACTTCCATTTGTGTTTAAAGTTTTGTTCATTGGTTTTTACTTTTGTTTTGGTTTACATTAAACAGTTTAACACAGACTAATGAAATAAATGCTGCTAGGACATCTGTATCTTGTAGATATCACAATAATGACTGCATAGTTTAAGTCTGATGATAATAATTAAATTAACTTTAACTGGCAATTTACAGGAGATCATCATAATGAATGAGGTGAAAACAGGATCTATTGTCATGAAATAAAGAGTATTTTCAGCAGCTGATAATATTGATGAGTCTCAGACTATAAACACTAATTAAACAAGACATTCAGGATCAGCAGCAGATCATCTCTCTTTGTTATAATTATAATATTTAGAGTGCTTTCCATTAGAAATATAGCTCTATTGAAAAAACATACTTCTCACACTGACATGACTGACACACTTATCTTTTCTGCTTCTATTTGCAGTCCTGTTCAAATATAAAAACGTTAAGTAACTAAACTTGTTTTTTACAAACAGTAATGTAAAAAAAGAAAAAGTTAAATAACATTACATTCTCATCAGAAAATCTTGAGATTGCTTTCTATTAATTTCCCTCAGATTCATACTTAAACTTTTGACTCCAAACACTGAAACAATCATACACACTGAAAAAAAAAGCCCATGAATTTAAATAAAAAAATGGGTATTTTGGTGTTTTAGTCGTTGATGGGAATAAAAATCGATGCAACTTATGGAAGAACATTAACAGGTTTCATTAACAAAGTACTAACGTTTCTGTAATTGATCAAACTGTCGTCACACGTGCAGCACATCTAACACACAGTATATTTGTATCTTAATATACTCATTACCAAACAGTTACAATCATAGAAATGACATTAATTTTATAACCAATATACAGGAGGGGGGGGGGGAAAGAAGGCTTACCCATTATAGCTTCGATCGTTTTCTGATGAACTACTACTTCTTCTTCGATTTTATGGCTGGTAGCACCAACATTAAGGTGCATTATCGCCACCTACTGTATTGGAGTGTGGACCAGAATTTACCCATTCCATAAAAACAGCTCTGTTCTCTTGAGATAAAGAAATAAACTCTCTAATCCACGAGTAACTATATTTTAATCTTTAATTAATCCACTCCCATCTTTCTAAGTTCATTTTTCATTATTTCTCGTTCATTAGTATACTTTTGACAAACACATATAACATGTTCTACTGATTCCTCTTCTCCACAGTGCTCACATAATCCTGTTGGATGTTTCTGATGAACTACGGTGCGCGCGCAGGGACAAAATACCAAACGTCTACAATATTTACACCACCAGGGGAACTCAAACACCATTTAATATAATTTACAGTCTAATTCCATGGAATTCAACATTGTGAATTATTATAATCTTTATTATATTTTTGACTCGGTTACATCAACAGACTTCAGCAAATGACACGATCAGTTATTGAGACATTTACAACTATCACAACAGCATTTATTAATTAATCTGTGATGAACCATGTTTCACATAAAACACAGAACTAGAACATATAAAACTAATTAAGGTAAACTCAATTAATTGGTTCTTTTACTTTTTAAATTCTTAAATTGTTTATATTTGGTGACTTTTAACTGTATATTTTTTCTTCTTCTTTATTTCTGTTTATTAATGAGAGAAAAGATAAATAAAAAAGCCAAAAAGAAACAAAAACACTCAAATCCTTTTAATTAAACCAGTGTTTTCCAAGAACTTTAATAAAGCAGCTCTGATATGGCCTCCCTTTAATAAGTATTTCATAATAATAATATCATACTCTCCTTTCTTTCTAAACTCTTCTAATAACTGTTCTCTATCCTCCACAATGCATGATGACATGTTCAAGCGTTTCACCTCCTCCACACCAATCACAGAGACCTGTTGGATGCTTAGACATGAACGTCTTTGATTTATTAAGTCCAGTGTGGCCTATTCTAAGTCTGGATACTTGTGTCTGTATTGAATACATATGTCTTCCTTTGTTTTCCATTTACCACTGATGTTACCATCTTTGCATTATTATTTTGTTTATTATTGCTTTAATTTCATATCTATTATATGATACTGTCATTTCTATACTGGTGTCCATCACAGCTTGTTTCGCCAGTCTGTCTGCTGCTTCATTACCTTTCACTCCCACATGAGCTGGAACCCATATGAATATTACTCGCATCCTTTTTCACTCTAACATCTATAACTCTTGCAAAATTTCAACTATTAAATCCTGTCTGGTGACTGAATATTTTGCTTCAATACTCAAGGGAGCATAACTAGAATCGAATCATACTAAAACCTCCTTTAAACCTGCTTCACTTATCCACCTTAAAGCTGTGATTATTACATTCAAGTTCAAGTCAAGTCGATCTTTATTGTCATTCTGTGGACATATAGTGGAACAAAATATCGTGTCTCGCAGGACCATGGTGCTACATACTAGTTAAACATGAGATAAACATACAACAACGCAAGTATAAGAAAAACAATAGAGCAATACAACAGTTAACATCTGACTATACATGTACTATAAATACTATAGCTACTATAGTGAATTCACATACACAAACTGAGACTGTACAAAAACTTTATATAACTGTAAATTAATATAGATATTCATAAAATTGTGCAAAAGAGATATTTGTACATGAAATTATGCTAAAATATATATTTTGTACATTAAATCATTGTGCAGAAGAGAGATTTTGTGGAAAGCAGAGCATAGTGCAAAATTATTTTGTAATGCAATGCTCAAGTAAACAATTAACTCTCCTGAAAAAACTGATGACTTATTTGAAATCATTACTTTTCTGTAAATGTGTGATTTAGGATTGACGTGCTATACGTACTTGATCATTATCTGGATAATCAATGCATCCGAGTACACTTGTATTAAATGTCCATACTCTATCCACAAATATTCCCTTACCAGGATTTCCTCACATTCACTCATACCTTCTTTCTGCCTGGTTTCTAGCATGTTTAGATCAACTGTAGGTTGAGGCAGAATCCACAACTGCTGATAAGCTCATTCTAGGAACAATTAATAACTAATTATTCGACTAAATCTTCAGTTATCCATCCAAAACCGTTACATTCCCGTTATCCATACTCCCAACATTTCCCTGGAACACGTATTATGGGATGTGAGTTATCCTGAGCCATTAAGTTTGCCCGATATACTGCAGTTAACTGTTGTCTTCTTAAATTGAGAGGCATCTCACCCACTTCTACTTGTAACGCTGAAACGGGAGATGACCTATACTCCTCAAAACATATCCTTCTTGCCTGTGCTTGAATTTTTTCTACACAGCAAAATCACTGGTGTAAAATGTTCAGGGATGGTGTAAAATTAACAGTGTTAACATTGTTTTAACACTACATGGTGATACAATAACACTGCTGTTGTTATTTGTAAGACAGTGTCAGTGTGAAATTTAAGTGTATTTTCACATTTCACCCAAAGTGGTGTAAATAAGCCACACCTCCACTTAACGCTAGTCAAACAGTCTGTGTCTGCCATTTTCTTTTACTTGAAGTTGAAGTCCAAGAAAAAGCAGGTAAATCAGATTCTCAAACGATATAGCTAAATTAAATGGTTATGTTTAGATCTACAGAGCCCTGCACATGAGTAGATGTCGTGGACCCGTTTGATCAATTCGTTCCCTTCAGATAAATCGGGGCCACGTTGTACTAATTTGATACCTCAGCAATTCAGCAAGTTGATGTTTGTAACCGTAAAAACGCGGAGTTGTATAAAAGAGAAACTATTAAGGACAGGAGGTGAATTTTCAGGGAATAAAAACTTGAAAGAATTGAGGCCTAATAAGCGGATAAAGTCGTTACGCACTCTGAATTGGCGGCCGCACACCTGACGAGAAGCGTCAAAGATGTGGCGCGACCAGCAGAATGTTTCAGCTAAACGTTAGTCGCTAGGTGAGCTCCTGGCTTAAAATCTATGCAAGTTGCCGTTTTATTAAACATTGTCTGTGGAAGAATGAGAACGCACGCTGCTAACACAAGTTCTATTTCAAGGGTGCAAGTTTAGCTTTTTATGGATGGACGCAAACATGAAACATATTACCAAACCAACACTTTATCAGGACAAAACATCACTCAGTTTAATCATTTATAAGTGAAACTTGCTTGGTTGGTTTAAAACGTTTATTTTACGAGTTAGATGTAGCGGTGTTTGTGTGCTTTAGTTTTTTATATTGGTGTAATCTAGATGTCTGTTTGACGTACTATGGCAAACACTTGGAAAAACACCTAGTTTGATTAAAAAAAGGACACAGACTGTCTGTGATTATCGTAATAGTGAGTGTGTTTCATTCCGAAGAAATGCTGGTCCAAGTGGAGTGTAAAGGGAACCCTAAATGGATCCGAATACCAGTGAAAAATTATTGTTTTGACTTCTGTGAATTCATTAAAGAAGGTAACGTTAAGGTTTTCACATTTAGAGTAATTTTAAGTTCATATGACAGTGTTATTCACTTTGAAATCAATGAATCTTATTCATATTAAAAAAATATGAGCCATAATATATATTATATATATATATAATTTTTGCATTAGACATTTAGTGTATTATAAATGGACTTAATCCCAAATAACATTCTGATCACACTAAAGTGGTGTTTTATAATTGTTTTTAGCATATTGTATATATATATATATATATATATATATATGTGTGTGTGTGTGTGTGTGTGTGTGTGTGTTAACAATTTTTTTTGTATCTTTCAATCAGTGGTGGTCAGTAACGAAGTAAAACAACTTCGTTACTGTACTTAAGTACATTTTTCAAGTATCTGTACTTTACTGGAGTAGTTTTATTTTAAGTAACTTTTACTTTTACTTCACTACATTCCAAAGCATAAGATCGTACTATTTACTTCACTACATTTCATAAAACATATCGTTACTCCTTATAATACATAATAATACATCACATGCTCCGAGACGCAGAAGCGGTGTCTGATTCATGAACAAACTGATTCTTTTCAATGAACCTCGGTTCGCAAATCGCAACAAACGATTCATTCACGAACTGCAATGATCCGATTGTAGCTGTTCTCCAGTCGAAAACTCACTATTTCAAATTATCCGTTTAGAGCGAGTCTTCTTAAGTGAACTGAACTCACAAGTAAAGAACCGGGAGATCTTGTGAACGCGCGCGCGCGCAGGCGCACAACAGCTGCTGCGAAAAGTAAGTTACTAATGTCGAATTTTTGGGATTAATTATTGTAACTGAAAATAATATTTAGGTCAAAACTGTTAGTTGTTTGTGAACTAAATCTGCTGTGATCTATTTAAGCCCACTGAAATGCTTGAATGCAGACAGATCAACATCAGTGTCTCTAACGTTATGTTTTAGGTCAAACAACAAAACATTAAAATAACACCGATTAAATAAAATAACTCATGCACGTTCATATTCCCCGCTGCTGTAACCTTAGCAGTTTTATTAAAATGCTATGCATTTAGACCTATCTGACGTCTGTTTTTATATTGTTTATCAACAGTATACATTTGTAACGTTATATTGTTTAGTTCAACTAGCCGAGTAGACAGATATGAATGTTTATTCATAACCATACTGAAAATAAGTAAATATTGTTAGCTGATGCTAGCTGTCTAGCTAACAAGCTTGCTGGTGCTAAGTTGAGGAAATTTTTAGATATAAAGTCCAAATATCTTTATTCAGCCTCCTAGATAGATTCCATCTGAGGGAATAAGAAAGGATGTGATGTTCAGAACATAGTAACTACAGTAATTATCAGAGTGGGAAGTGATGATGCCCTCTGGGGTCATTTGGCCAGGGGTGTTTTTACACCACAGACAAGGTTTGAGAAGAAAAAAAATCATTATGAAAATATAATTAGATTTTCCTTAAAATGTTCTTCCTAATTTCAGGCCTAATTCTCATGTCATATATAACTGACATTCTGCAAAACAACAAGTTCTAAAACTCTTTTTTCTTCCTGTTGAAAATGAGATGGTGAAATCTGTTTTCTCTCAGGTTCATGGCAGTGTAAGCTTCACAGTGAACATTACTACATCACTCTCATCAATGTAGTCCATATCAACAAAATATATATCTTGACTATATAGTGGTTATTTTGGGGAAAACCCAGGTATTTGGGGCAGTAGGATTATAAAAATATGTGCTAATATAAAATTAAATAAAGTAGTCTATATAAAATTGCAAAATAAATCTGTCTATCAGTACTTTTTTACTTGAGTACATAAAAAATTGAGTACTTTTGTACTTTCACTCGAGTAAAATTGAAAAAGCAGTACTTTTATTTTTACTGGAGTAATATTTTATTATACGTATCTGTACTTTTACTCAAGTACTTGATCTGAAAAAGTTTTTATTTTGCTGTGAAAATGCATGATATTCTAATCTAGGCTGTCCACAAAAGCTTTGCCCACCACTGCTTTCAATACATTTGACTGTAATTCTAGCCTAGTGATCTGAATAGTTATTTATTTTATTATATTGTATTAGATAAAAAATATATATATATAACTTGCATTTAAAAATAATACCAAGCAATTGAAATGTCATTTCATTTGTTTCTACCTCTAAGCTTCTGCAAAGTTCAACTTGCCGCATGGAGCTAATGTGGTTCTTAAAGACTCTGCAGGAGTTGGTTGATGCTGATATTTTTGATGAGCTTGTGAAAATATCAAAGGTGTCCTTCAAAATTTTGGATGGTGATAAATCGGGTAAGAAACTCATGACCTGCTGCCATGTTCAAAAATGTATAATCTAGTTTGTTTTCTTTCTTCACAATACATGATGATAGCATCTGTCTTTTTAATGTTAATATTGTCTTGTTTGCTGTATGTGATTCTAAGATAAAGTTTCGCAAGCTGAGACCGATTTATCTGAAGGTGCGTTCACACCAGACGCGAATGATGCGAATGATGCGAATGACGCGAATCGCGCGAATGATTTACATGATAAGTCAATGCAAAGACGCGAAAGACAATCCTGCGGCGCGAATTGAGCGTTCGAATCGCGCGAGTTGAAAAATCTGAACTTTGGCGGATATTCGCGCCGCGTTAACCAATCAGGAGCTTGCTCTAGCAGTGACGTCATTACAAGCGGAGGCAGAAAATCCAAAACAACAATGGAGGACAAAGTAATTGTGGTTGTATGTGGGTCAGGGTATATTCTGGCAAACCGTTTGCCAACTACGTCTAGCAATCGGCAAAGCAAACTGTGGTACACCCCAATTACCAACACGCGATGGGTAACTCGCAAAGCACAATGTTGTTTTCTGTTTTCCCAGCACGGTACCATAGAACGGCATAAAGCAAGAGGGTTAAGAAGTAAGAGGCGGGGCACCAGTTAAAAAATTTCAAAGTTAAAGTTCACGCAAACAGGTATTAATAGACAAGTTTTAGTCAAATATTGATTGTTTATAGCTGAATTATTAGAACGCAATTATATTTGGAACATTAGAATATAGCTATTAATCCAATAAAGAATTCAACGATATAAGATATAGTGGCATGACAACCCCATTCTTGTGTTATCTTAATAAAATATCGAATTTCTAATATATTTAAGTGCACACCACCAGTGTAATGTAATTGTACAGTCCATAGATTTAAACCTAATAGTGGTTCTCAAACTGGTGATCATGAGCCACACTTGACATGTTATGAACTATATAATTTTTCATAAGCCTATCATCAGATAAATAAGACTTGACCAACAGAATATCAATGCATAGCGCATTATATTGTATTATTTCATTAATGTTTTTTAAGTTTTAAATAGTTTTGTTTCATTAATTTTCTGTGGGAGGGGGCACGTGTGTGTGTGTGTGTGTGTGTGTGTGTGGAGGGGTGGAGGGGGGGGGGGTCTGTTTACCACCAGTAGCCAACAGCAAGTTCTTTACTTACATACATTTATAAGCAAAACTTTTTCAAGACGCTTTTTTGACTGTCAATATAGTTTTAATAACAGCATGTGATTTGTTCCAATTGTGTCCGTGCTTTTCTGGTCCATGGTGACTATACTGAAAGTTATCAGACATAAAGTTATACAAAAATTACATATTTTTTAAGTTTTTGTCTTTTCCTCACTCAGAGTTGCTCTCAGATCCATAGAAGACTCCTACGTAGAAGCTTTAAGAATACGAAACATTTGCACTAGATGGTAGGCATAGGCTACATGGTTACTGTTTTAGAATATAGTAATGTAAAATGACATGTAAAAATACATTTTAAAAGTTCTTTAAATCGGATAAATAAGTGAATATACATTTACAAACATATGCCAACGTATTGTAAATGTCTAGGTCATTTGTGGTCAAATGGTCAAAATGTAATTTATATAATCATTTAAGAAATAATGCAGTCCAAGGGCTGTATGGTCATAATAAACAATGGTATAGCTATTATTTCAGTCAAATGCTTTACCAAAGTATTGATGTAAAACGACCTCTAAGCGGCGTACTGGTGCTATCGCACGTCAAATGGATGTAATGTGATGCAAGGCGGTTATTTTTGCTTAAATTGTCGCGGTTTCTTGTCGCGGTCCTGCAGCAAGTTAAAATGTCTTTGGCTTTGGGAACAACAACCTATACACTCAGAAGGGTAGTTTGTCTGCAGTACTTCGAGAGGATGACATTACAGTGGACAACTTAGAATTTTTAAGGTTTGTTCTGGTTAAACTGTTTTAATCTTTGATATTAAAAGACCCCGAATTCTCCGGGCTCAAAATTTAGTTTGTCCAGTCCTCATAGAAAAGGTAATAATTTTCGAATATTTTAAGTGTAAAATTACGGTGACGTAATACTGCCCACACATAATATTTTTTCCACTCAATTATGTCGTTATAACGAGATCTTTTCTCGTTAAAACAAGATCTTTTCTCGTTAAAACGCCATATTTTCTCGTAATAACGGGATCTTTTCTCATATTTTCTCGTAATAACGAGATCTTTTCTCGTTAAAACGACAGCTTTTCTCGTTATAATGACATATTTTTCTCATTAAAACGACATCTTTTCTCATTATAACGACATATTTTTCTCGTTATGTGTCATTATAATAGATATATGGTAGGGCTGAGGTGAGCAAGTGTCCGCGCTGCTCAGTCTGACATAAACGAGGATCTGCACGCTGCTGAATTGAAATACACTGTTTTAAATGTATTTAATGTAATGGTTTTAATTATAGCAGCATGTTTATTAGGATTAATCTCCAATACAACATTATCCAATAACAGCACTCAGACCCATGACTTGTTTAGGCTATATATGATCAGATCAAAACAGTTATTTTTGAATAATTGACTCTGGGCTTGGAATATTTATTTATTTGAATGACTGAAGTTTGATTGAACAACAAATCGAAATATGAACAATAACGGTAAAGGCCTCCTCATGTCGTGGCCTCACTATGTTGAGGGAACAACATCCATTTCTCGTTTAATGCATAAACAAACCTACTTGACCTTTGTGAATTATTATAGAAATTATTACATAATTAATTATTATATTGACCATATAGGCTACCGGTCTGTAGGCAATGGCACGCGATGTACACAGCATTCAAGTTTATCACGAATAGGCTAATATTACATAAAGTACATAAAATAAAACTGCATGTGCACACAGTGATTTACATGATCATATCACCCACCTGCAGCACTTCTGCAAGCAGAGATCAACATAATAAAGCTTTATATATTATAACGAATAAATAGGCCTATACTAAAAATATATTTTGACTTAAATAATAATTTAAGAAAATAAAAGAAATGTGCAACAAGCAGCCTACTCTAAAAAAAAGTCCTGGATTATTTTTTTTAACCCAAATGCTGAGATGAGCCTTTTGGGTAATTTATTTGAGTTATTTTTCCAGTGTTTGGGTAGTTTGTGTACATTTTATTTTATTTATAAAATTGTTTCTGTGCAGAATATCGTTCAAATGTATGCAGAGCAACATACAGGCGCAGGGTGTGAATCAATAAACAAACGTCGCTCGTGTTGAGTCGGTTTTATTGCTTGATGAAGAATCTGATGCTTTGCTTAAAATAAATGATGTATTTATAAAGATACAGAACACAAATACTTTGGATGTTAAAACATGTCCTCAGAGCTGTTTACTGTTTGTTTTTGGTCAGGTTATGAAGGCAATCGCAGTTCATTTCGTCCATGAGTGAAGCGCAGAGCGGCGGATCCGTGATCAGTTCCCGCCGAACACGACTCCAGCTCGGCGTGAGAGCCAGCGCTGTTACGGTGGAAACACAGTCACAGAGTGGTCCATTTACTTGTGAATTACATCGGTTTAATGTTTAATCTTTACTTCTAATGCTTGTTAAACGAGATTAAATAGGGCAATGTGTAAAGCTTACATAAAAGCAAGCAAATTAGAAATAAAGGAAGTTATCACGTAAACCAGTGGTTCTGGAGTATTTTACAAAAGTTTAGAGGATTTAAATTAATCTGTAAATATTATTTCATGCATAAAGTAAAAAAAGCTAATATTATAATAGAAACGAATAAACCCATTAGCTGGGTTAAATCAACCATTTATGATGGGTTAAATAAACAACCCGATTTACTGGGTAAAATTAACCCCAAATGTGTTCTGTCCTATATTTATCCAGCCCAAATTGGGTTGTTTTAACCCAGTGTTTTTAGAGTATGCAGAGTTTTTTCATTATTGTGCTGCGAAAATTAAAGCAGACGGCAGAAAGATGCATTCTATTTTTTGTCTTATTTTACAAAAAATGTTCAGAATTAAATAATAAAATGCGACTTATAGGCGACTTGGTTTTTTCTCTCTCTCTTGCTCTCTCTAAAAAACTAGCTTATTTTAATCATGCAGCAAACCTTTTAACATATTTTAATAAATTACTAAAAATAAATAAATAAGTGACTTTAAACCGTTTAACTGATTGTAATCGGTCAAAATTCTTATGAGTCAGTTAACGGTTAATGAACATCCCTATTAAAACAATTTCACCCTGAAACATAACTGTTTAATTGAGACATTTATTCAATAATTTCACTATAAACAGGAAAAAAATAAATAGGCCTAACGTTACTGGATACATTTAATGTGAGCGGGTGATCTGAGCGGGATTCGGTTTACCGGTGAGCGTGAGCAGAACATTAGCGGAGTGTTTGATTTGGCCGTGAACGACTGAGCGGAGCGCACACACACACAGCAGAATATTGAACCGCTTCGCTTCGCTCACATGCGCTGGTACAAAACGTTAATTAGGTAAAGCGATACACGAATTTAAATCGGAAAGTAATAAAATATTATATTATATGAAATAGAAATAGGCCTATAGCCCTAACAAGTTAACATAACCTAATAATAATAATATACAAATATTAAATTAAATGTTTAATGTTAATAAAAACTGTTTGATCCATCTCTGATAGTCCCGGGTTGCTGTGAACCGAGGACGGCCCCTAAAAAAATCAATGTTTTAACTCAGCTTGTCTTTACTGTCTATCCCATCACGCAGAATAAGAGTTCATCTATGTACCGCTCTGCAAATTAGTCACAATAACGTTTGCTTTATCTCATTTAAAGCACACCACTGTTCTTCTCAATTCGGCGACACCGACGCGATCCCTTAAATTGTGATAACCGAGGAAAGCAATTTTATATACTTCCACAATAAGAACAAAATGTTACGAATTGCTTTTGTAAAATAACAGCGTGCGCTTTCTGGCACGCCTTATGTCTAAAGGTCTACTTAAATAAAACAATCGAAAACAAGTTTGTGTTTATTTAATTCGTATAGCCTAAATCCAGCAAGAGATACTGTACTTTCATCTGTACTATTGTGTTCAGTGCTCACACCCAGCGCAGCGAAGACTGTTCCTTCAGTAAAGCAAAGCCTGCAATTTAACCCATAAGAAGAACGTGATGCGATGATTCAGCTAAAGATCAACCTTAATACATAATTAATATATAATCAGACTAAAGTAGCCTATATCAAGGCCGCCCACACATGTGAAACAAATATTAAAACAGCTCATTTGTTTACCCACGAACAAAAATAGGCCTACGAAAAATCTAGCTTAATTTGTTTGCCCGTTTTTAAACAGAACGAAATAATAATAATAATTATTATTATTATTAACCTAAGAGAAAATCTCTTTATTTATCTTTGTTCATATTTCGATTTGTTGTTCAATCAAACTTCAGTCATTCAAATAAATAAATAGAGAGTCAATTATTCAAAAATAACTGTTTTGATCTGATCATATATAGCCTAAACAAGTCATGGGTCTGAGTGCTGTTATTGGATAATGTTGTATTGGAGATTAATCCTAATAAACATGCTGCTATAATTAAAACCATTACATTAAATACATTTAAAACAGTGTATTTCAATTCAGCAGCGTGCAGATCCTCGTTTATGTCAGACTGAGCAGCGCGGACACTTGCTCACCTCAGCCCTACCATATATCTATTATAATGACACATAACGAGAAAAATATGTCGTTATAATGAGAAAAGATGTAGTTTTAATGAGAAAAATATGTCATTATAACGAGAAAAGCTGTCGTTTTAACGAGAAAAGATCTCGTTATTACGAGAAAATATGAGAAAAGATCCCGTTATTACGAGAAAATATGGCGTTTTAACGAGAAAATATCTTGTTTTAACGAGAAAAGATCTCGTTATAACGACATAATTGAGTGGAAAAAATATTATGTGTGGGCAGTATTACGTCACCGTAATTTTACACTTAAAATATTCGAAAATTATTACTTTTTCTATGAGGACTGGACAAACTAAATTTTGAGCCCGGAGAATTCGGGGGTCTTTAATATCAAAGATTAAAACAGTTTAACCAGAACAAACCTTAAAAATTCTCGCCAAGTTGTCCACTGTAATGTCATCCTCTCGAAGTACTGCAGACAAACTACCCCTTCTGAGTGTATAGGTTGTTGTTCCCAAAGCCAAAGACATTTTTAACTTGCTGCAGGACCGCGACAAGAAACCGCGACAATTTAAGCAAAAATAACCGCCTTGCATCACATTACATCCATTTGACGTGCGATAGCACCAGTACGCCGCTTAGAGGTCGTTTTACATCAATACTTTGGTAAAGCATTTGACTGAAATAATAGCTATACCATTGTTTATTATGACCATACAGCCCTTGGACTGCATTATTTCTTAAATGATTATATAAATTACATTTTGACCATTTGACCACAAATGACCTAGACATTTACAATACGTTGGCATATGTTTGTAAATGTATATTCACTTATTTATCCGATTTAAAGAACTTTTAAAATGTATTTTTACATGTCATTTTACATTACTATATTCTAAAACAGTAACCATGTAGCCTATGCCTACCATCTAGTGCAAATGTTTCGTATTCTTAAAGCTTCTACGTAGGAGTCTTCTATGGATCTGAGAGCAACTCTGAGTGAGGAAAAGACAAAAACTTAAAAAATATGTAATTTTTGTATAACTTTATGTCTGATAACTTTCAGTATAGTCACCATGGACCAGAAAAGCACGGACACAATTGGAACAAATCACATGCTGTTATTAAAACTATATTGACAGTCAAAAGCGCCTTGAAAAGTTTTGCTTATAAATGTATGTAAGTAAAGAACTTGCTGTTGGCTACTGGTGGTAAACAGACCCCCGCCCCTCCCCCCCTCCACACCTCCACACACACACACACACACACACACACACACACACACACACACACACGTGCCCCCACAGAAAATTAATGAAACAAAACTATTTAAAACTTAAAAACATTAATGAAATAATACAATATAATGCGCTATGCATTGATATTCTGTTGGTCAAGTCTTATTTATCTGATGATAGGCTTATGAAAAATTATATAGTTCATAACATGTCAAGTGTGGCTCATGATCACCAGTTTGAGAACCACTATTAGGTTTAAATCTATGGACTGTACAATTACATTACACTGGTGGTGTGCACTTAAATATATTAGAAATTCGATATTTTATTAAGATAACACAAGAATGGGGTTGTCATGCCACTATATCTTATATCGTTGAATTCTTTATTGGATTAATAGCTATATTCTAATGTTCCAAATATAATTGCGTTCTAATAATTCAGCTATAAACAATCAATATTTGACTAAAACTTGTCTATTAATACCTGTTTGCGTGAACTTTAACTTTGAAATTTTTTAACTGGTGCCCCGCCTCTTACTTCTTAACCCTCTTGCTTTATGCCGTTCTATGGTACCGTGCTGGGAAAACAGAAAATAACATTGTGCTTTGCGAGTTACCCATCGCGTGTTGGTAATTGGGGTGTACCACAGTTTGCTTTGCCGATTGCTAGACGTAGTTGGCAAACGGTTTGCCAGAATATACCCTGACCGTATGTGGCTACCCAGAGCTGTATATACATCTTCGTACTTTTACAAAAACAGGAATACATTTTGCAACGAGACTGGATCTCCCATGACGCGAATTCGCGTCTGTTGTGTAATGAATTTCACAGAGGAATGGCGCCTAGTAAACTCAAAATGTTCAAGTGTCCAACTTCGCGCGATTTATTCGCGTCATTCGCGTCTGGTGTGAACGCACCTTGAGCCCTCATGCCCTGAGTAGTCATTTTCATCAGTGGAATCAGAAAGTTCAGTTTCCACAGTGATTCCACAGTCTCCAAAGGCACACAAAAAGCGATTCTTAGAAGAACCTTATGACTGCAACGTGACAAAAGATGTCAGTTATTTTTCTCTCTTGCTTAAGTTTTGTCCTTGAATGATATAAGTTTTGATACTGTATCAATAATCTTACCAACATTAGTATATCAAAGACTGGTTTATGTGCATTCAACCTCTTTATTTTTTTATAGCAAGTTTATGCAGCGCTGCACTCAAACCCAGGAGGCTCTGATATATTGAAGGAGTACGAACAAACGAAGAGCCTGTCTGACAAGACACGAAAGAAGCTGGTAAACATCGTTGTGGCTGATATGGTAGAAAAGTATGGGTAAGTGCACTGCAGCGTATCTCATGGCGTCATCGCCCACGCGCTCTCACCAGCCTGCTTCGAGTGACAGCGCACCGCATTAAAATAAATGATAATTCATGTTTCCATAATCGCTGGCCAAATTAAAACATGTTTTATGAATATGGATTATTTTTGTAGCACCCCCACACATTGGTCTAGCCCCTCTCTAATAACATTGATGATTCTCAGACTATTAACACTCATTAAACAAACATTCAGGATCAGCAGCAGATCATCTCACTTTATTCTGAGTGTTTGCTGATAGAAACTGATTGTTTGAGTCACAATATTTACTGAAAGACCATTAAAGTGCTCTATTGAAAAATAATTTATCAAGGGATATAGAAAAAAATACCACTAACATAAAGACATTGTCAACTGTCTTCATCGGACATTGTGATTTGTCCACATGAATCTAAATATACAACATTTATAACAACAAAATAGTTTCCTCATCGTTTTGTATGTGAAGAGAAAAAAGACAAAACCTTTAGCTATAAATGTTAGCAGGCACACAAATAGCACTGAGACCGATAAAAACTATTCAGAAATTACCCCAATGTTGATTAAACAAAATAAGTAACGTGTATTTTACAATTACGTGCAATATTATGAACTGCTCACCTCAGAAAGCTCCACTGAAGCCGCGAATGATGACGTCATCACCGAGAGGCGAAACCAACGGCAGATTATCAAAAACGCGCCAAATTCTGTTTAAAATAAAAAAACGTATCAAAATAGTTTAAATAGTTACTGCTATAGACAGACAGATGATCAGGTGTGAGGTGACATTTGGTTTATTAGGCTTTTAAAAGCTTTATTGAGAAATGTAATTATGGAAATCCCCAAAAGCAATCATAATATTTCCTGGATTTTAGATGTAACTAAAATTATGAAATTATTCTATCATGACACAAGAAAAATAAGCAGACAACTAACATGGACAATAAAAGTTTAATACTTGAAGAAAATATAAAGTAAAAGACAGATCTCTCTCTTTAATGACTAACAAGATATAAACATCTCAAGTGAATAAAAGTGAAGATGGGTCAGATGCAAACCTACATGAAAGAACATATTACACCTGCATTTTGTAAAACACACCCTAAGTTGAATAATAACTAATTGTTTTAAAAACAACAGTGAACATGAAATAAAAAATAAATCAGCCTCTTTTTCAACTTTACTTTACTTTTTAGTCATTTAGCAGACGCTTTTATCCAAAGTGACTTACAAATAATAAAAAGTAACTAAAACCATAAGTTAAAAGTCTATAAATACTATATATACACATTTAAGAAAATTGAAAAATTAAATAAAATGACAAATGCATACAACAACATTTCAAAACTAAACATTGAAATGAAAACAAAAAATAAAGCTAAACACATTTCAAAATATTAAAACAACAAAAGGTATGAGTAAAAAAATGATTCTAACATGACACTGAGCCAAACAACCATCCATATATATGTTATTTCATTTCCATGTAGTATGTTGAAGTAATATTACTAAAATAAACACAATTTACTAAAACTAAAACTAAAGAAAATACCTATAAAGACATATTAAATTCATACATAATTTATCTAAAATTAAAATAGATAAATCAAACGGCAGTAGTTTATTAGTAATCCTAAAAAAAGAACACTGTCAAACACACATGCTAACAAACAACAACATTTACCTAAACGTGTTTACCTAAAATGTATTAAATAATTAACAGTATTAAATAATTCCATTACATGATAACTTTGCTTGCTTAAGTATGTTAACAGCAATAAAACGAGCTTAATGTGGCAATTAACGGATCTGGAGTTATTAGCATAATGAATGAGGTGAAAACAGGGGCTATTATCATGAAATAATGAGTATTTTCAGCAGCTGACAACATTGATGATTCTCAGACTATTAACACTCATCAAACAAGACATTCAGGCTCAGCAGCAGATCATCTCACTTTATTCTGAGTGTTTTCTGATAGAAACTGATTGTTTGAGTCACAATATTTACTGAAAGACCATTAAAGTGCTCTATTGAAAAATTATTTCTGAAGTGATACAGAAAAAAATACCACTAACAAAGACATTGTCAACTGTCTTCATCGGACATTGTGATTTGTCCACATGAATCTTTTTTGTATGTTTTGCACCGACAGCGAGAGGCTGTTTAGCAATAGCACTGTATCTCATGTCTCCAATGAGAAGAGGAAGGGTGGTTGATGCTGGTTACTCAATTAATTAAATCACGAAATGGCCTCAAACGATTAGTAAATAATCTGCAGAATGTTGTGTTTTCCAATACACGCACGCATGTAAGTTATTCAAACAGCGCTGCTCGAGCTTGCAGCACCAGGGTTCAAAGTCCAAAGTGCGAGAAAATCTGCCTAAAAACTGTTCTCATCAGCTGCTCAGTAACATTTGTATTAGTTTTTAAAGGCATGTGCACGTGAGACAAACATCTTCCCAAACTTGTCAGAATAACTTATAAATATGCTGTCAACAAATAGAAGCACTGAGGTCTTCCTGCAGTCTTCCTACAAAAAAACTCCATCAACATTCATTAATGTTAGTGTTGTAATTTTAATGTTGTTCTGTAAAATTAAACAATAAAGACAATAATAATTACTCTACAACAGCTCTATTAATAAATTTATTATAACATTAACACAGTGTTCAAATTGGGATCTGTACTGTATTCTAATGTTTTAAAAGAAGTCTCTTAGCAAGGCTGCATTTATTTGTACAGAAAAAATACATGCCTGATTCAAGAAGGGGGTCTCAAAAATGTCCAAAAATTGTGCTTTGCTGGTATAATGTTTGATTGAATGTGTAAATATTTCAGTGTAAATATTTTACATTGTTGTTTTGTAAATTATTTTTTTATTTAAAAAGCAGTACAAAACAGTAAAATGCTCCTTTTGCTATTTAATTTATGCAATGGTGAAAAAAATGGCAAACTAGGTCTACATGGGGCAAAAAATAATAAAAAATTCAAAACAAGTGTATTTTTTTCAGTTGAATAAAATAAAAAATGTCCCTAAATATTTAGTCATTGAGGATTTAAAAAAAAGTCTAAAAATCTCGCCTCGTTCGTGAACTCAGTCTCGTCTCGTGGGATAAGTGTCTCATCACATCCCTAATAATAATATAATTAATATCATAAAGCAAAGTTGTATACAAGAATAAAACTTTAGATATTGTTCTTAGGGGAGGATCTCTATTATTGAGTTGGTCTGAATCTTACAGATGAAGCCGCTGGTCTTGAAGATAAACTTTATTCACTGTGACTAATTTAGATGATGTTTCTTATGACAGATTAATATGGAAGAGATGCGGTGTAGCACCTGAAAGCACTGAACCTGAAGAAAAACTACTTAATATGATTGTTTATTATATGTCTCCGTAGAGAAATTGCATGACTGAAACTCTTCCCGCATGCAGTGCAGTGATACGGTTTCTCTCCAGTGTGAATCCTCTCGTGTATTTTCAGATGTCCTGACTGACTGAATCTCTTGTCGCAGTGTGAACACGTGTAAGGTTTATCTCCAGTGTGAATCCTCTCGTGTGATTTCAGGTCTCCTGACTGACTGAATCTCTTGTCGCAGTGTGAACACGTGTAAGGTTTATCTCCAGTGTGAATCCTCTCGTGTGTTTTCAGATGTCCTGACCGACTGAATCTCTTGTCGCAGTGAACACTTGTAAGGTTTCTCCAGTGTGGATCTTCATGTGTCTCTTGAGGGTTGATGAGATTGTGAATCTCTTCCCGCACAGATCACATGTGAACGGTTTCTCTCCAGTGTGGATCCTCATGTGAATCTCAAGCCTCTGTTTGTTTGTGAAACTCTTTCCACACTGAGTGCAGGTGAAACTTGTCTTGTCTCTTCTTTTCTGTAAATAAATACTTTCAGCCTGTGAGTGAGTTTTTTCTCCAGTTTTGACATGATGTTGTTTCTCCTCCATTAGACCTGAAATTAAAGTTAAAAAGGTACAAATATTATTACAAAATGTGAAGTGAAAGCAGACAACAGCTACACCAAATTATGATAATTTCTACACATTTTTTACAAAATAAGGTATAATTATCTATATTAGAAAATACAGTTACGTCCAGAATTTCTATAGTGAGAACTATTTGATGCGTAATAAAATCCACAATTATAATATGACATTATAAACAATATTAACATTGATATTCTTTTCTAAAAATACAAATTTAACTAAAACTGGCCGATATTTTTCACTCAACACAATTTCCTTTAATTTCTTCATTTTTAAAGCATTTTCTTTTTAATGGCAACATCCAGGAAGTGACATCCTTTCAACATTTGAGTTTCAGTTCCTATTTTGTATCCTGGAGACAGAAAGTCTCCCCTATATTATTTATTGGTTTAATTTTCCACTTCATTTTTTACAACTCTTCAGGTATTTTTCTACACATATAATTTAGGATGGATAGTATGCACATTGAGACGCAGACAAAGTCTTCGGTCTGTCCAATGACTGTAAAGAAGAGCTGTGAATCTTTGGGTAGACAGCGAATCGATTCGATTCACGATACACAGGTTTTCGATTCGATTCAAGAGCGATTTTTGCAAATTCAAAACGATTCGATTCACAATAAAATTTGATTCGATTGGATTAACGATTCTGCATTCTTTAAGTGCATTCACAGGATTCATTAAATGCTTAGTCAGAGAGCAAATTACACCACAGATTTTATGATTACCGTAGATTAGAGGAAAAAACAAAAACTTTTGTCCATTGTTATATGCTAGTTTCATGATGCTATGGCGTGACATGGCATATGTAGAAATTAGGGCTGTGCGATATGGACAAAAAATATATATCACGATTTTTTGATTTTCTTTCCGATTTCGATTTTAATCACGATTTTGACACAAACAGACATGCTTTATCTTACACATCTTGTTTTTGCACATCTTACTTGTCTTGCACATCTTGTTTTGCACTTTTCTTTATTCTATTACACAGTTTACTCTTTATTTCTTTTTTTTACCTATATATATATATATGCTCTTGTGTGGTGTTACTTTTATATAATTTGTATTCTTTGCACTGTCCACTGAGCGGACCTGATTTGATCTACATTTCACTTTTGATTATACCCTGTATAATTTATCATGTGACAAATAAAGAAACCTTGACCTTTACAGTTATAAATGCATTCTGTGTGAATTTGAAACATATTTACAAAGGAAAACAATTAGACCTTTCCCAAAAAGTTGTAACATGTCTCTAGAACAGACAAATGGCAAAATACATATATTATATGTATATGTGAGTAATCAAATCCAACAAAACAAGATGCAACCAGAGCATGTAAGTGAAGTGAAGCGGTTCAATATTCCGCTTTGTGTGTGTGCGCTCCGCTCAGTCGTTCACGGCCAAAGCAAACGCTCCGCTAATGTTCCGCTCACGCTCACCGGTAAACCGAATCCGCTCAGATCACGCGTTCACATTAAATGTCTCCAGTAACGTTAGGCATATTTATTTGTTCCTGTTTATAGTGACATTATTGAATAAATGTCTCAATTAAAGCAGTAGTCCGATAAGAAAAGGTTATGTTTCAGAGTGAAATTGTTCATTTAAATTAGGGATGTTAATTAACCTTTAACCAACCGATAATAATTTTGACCCATACAATCAGTTAAACGGTTTAAATTCACTTATTTATTTATTTTTAGTAATTTATCAAAATATTTTAAAAGGTTTGCTGCATGGTTAAAATAAGCTACACTATAAAAAACACGTTTTTTAGAGAGAGCGAGAGAGAGAAAAACAAGTCGCATTTTATTATTTCATTCAGAAATACACTCAAAAAAAAAAGTTGTTGAACGAACTTAAAAAAATTAGAGTAAACTTTTCCACGAAATTTAATTACATTTTTCCACCAAAATCTAATTTGTTTGAAATTAGTTGTTGTAATCTTGTTGTATGAACTTAAATTCCTTCAGTGAAGACTACCAAAAAAAATTGGGTCATTCCTACTAGATAAAGTTTTGCCATGCCATGCCTGTGCACAAAACAACAGCAGGGCACATTAAAATATAAAATATGGTAAGCAAATAAAGAAACATACAACAGATAAATTAGGTATATACATACAAAATAGACAATGTAAATAGGCAAATTATATATGTAATAGTTGCAATCCAGCCGTTACATTGTGATTTTAACATCAGTAGCCTACACTCAAAAAATTTATTCATTGGATGAATTGTAATTGAGTTGGGCCAACTCAATTTGATCAAATATAGTTTTAATTAAATTGATACATTGATGAAGTGATGTTTTTATGCTTGCTAAAACATTTAACTAGATTATAAATTGTTTCTACACTCAATATTACATTATTTGTTGGATTTACTTAACTTTAGGCATTAGCCAATTTGTTAGGCATAGCATATGATGATATTGTCACATCCATGGCATGCCCATAATTGTTTCTTTGTTAATAAAACAACTTTGTGTCATGTTAGCTGGTCCTCAACCCAACCACATGCTCTACACTTTACCACAATGGTAACCCCCCAAAACACTAACATACCAGAAACTCTTTTAAATACAAACATAAAAGAACATTAAACATTAACAAGTCTCCCAATTTTATCATCTAAATAAAAATGCCTAAAATAACATTTTATTTCAAGATTTACTCCTTATCCAGCCCTGTGTAAAGCATGATGGGAAGGAAATCCACTTCCTAGTTACACAAGTAAAATCGAACGAAAAATATTCTTGTTGACTCAATTAAAAAACGTGTAAACCTAATTGTTTTAAATTACATTGTTTATATTTAATAAAATTAAGTTGGGACCATTTTTACCAAGAGTTATGTTGTATGAGCTCATTTTAATTAATGAAATTGAACAAAGAGCAAAAATAATTTTTTTGAGTGTAGGCCAACGCGAATTACAAACATTATAATAAACACTGTAAACATAGCTAGGCAATTTTAGTTCCCCTCACTCCACAACAAATCCTTACAATTAACAGTAGGCTAGAAAATAACAAGAATTAAAAATAAGAAGCTATAACGACAAACCAAATCTAATTATTTTAGGCTAAAACAAAACTGAAACCAAGTTGGGTCTCTCCTTCAACACAAAATCAGACGTTCCCGTATTCGCGGTATTTAAATGCCAAAATATTATTTACTTTTTATTTATTTACCCTTACAATATCCACATAAAACAAAATGTTTTGCATAACTTCACGGCGGTACGGTGATAACGCTAAACAGCACAGATTTGACTACATATTTAAACTGAGCAGTGTGTTTTTTTCCATATGTTTGACCGGTTGTTTTTATAATAATAATGAACAGGCTGTAATTTACAATCGGAATTGTAAAAGGTCTGCTTTTATTTGTGTACATTCAATAAAAAAATTATCTTTGCTTTTTTGTAAAATAAGAAAAAAATAGAATGCATCTTTCTGCCGTCTGCTTTAATTTCGCGCAGCACAATAATGAACAAACTCTGCATACTCTAGAAAACACTGGGTTCAAAAAGAGGCTGGGTAAAAGAGTACATTTGGGGTTAATTTTACCCAGTAAATGTGATTGTTTATTTAACCCATCATTAATGGATGATTTAACTCAGCTAATGGCTTTATTCGTTTCTATTATAATATTCGCTTTTTTTTTTTTTTTTTTTACTTTATGCATGAAATAATATTTACAGATTAACTTAAATCCTCTAAACTTCTGTAAAATACTCCAGACGTGATAACTTCCTTTATTTCTCATTTGCTTGTTTTTATAAGCTATAAGCCTACACATTGCCTATTTAATCTCGTTTAACAAACATTAGAAGTAAAGATTAAACAGTAAACCGATGTAATTCACGAGTAAATCGACCACTCTGTAACTGTGTTTCCACCGTAACAGCGCTGGCTCTCACGCCGAGTTGGAGTCGTGTTCGGCGGGAACGGTTCACGGATAAGACCGCCGCTCTGCGCTTCACTCATGGACGAAATGTACTGCGATTGCCTTCATTACCTGCTCAACAACAAACAGTCAACAGCTCTGAGGACATATTTTAACATCCAAAGTGTTTGTTCTGTATCTTTATAAATATAATCGTTTATTTTATGCAAAGCATCAGACTCTTTATCAAGCAATAAGACAGACGCGAGGGACGTTCCTTTAGTGATTCACACCGCGAATGTTGCTCTGCATAGATTTAAACAATATACTGACAGAAACAATTTTATAAATAAAATAAAATGTACACAAACTACCCAAACACTGAACAAATAACCCCAAAAAGGCTGAACCCAGCATCTAGGTGAATTAAGTTTTTCTCCGCTGGCAGAAGTGCTGCAGGTGCGTGATGTAATATGATATGATCAGGTGAATCCTCGTTTGTTGTTTGCTGCTTTTTGCGCATGTGAAATGAATCCCGAAAAACAGATGCTAGTATTTTAACGGGTCACAGACACTTATTCTTTTTAATTTAATTCAGTTCTAATTTAAAATATTTGTCAAGTTAACGGTTAGAACAATAACAGAAATGAACATCAATTTAAATGTATAACATTAAAATCTTAATTTAAAACGTGTCTTGTTTTGAAGCCACTTGAACATTTTCAAAAAATAAATAACTGAAAAGTATACGCTTTCCATTAAACAACGCTCATATTCAAAACACAAGATGAAAAGCAGATATAGAATTTCACAAAATACTTATCAGGCCCATAAGCACACAGATGAAATGCACTTGACAAATAATTATTTCGTATAAATAAAAGAAACACTTTCTAAAATTAAAATAGACCAAAACTATGGGAAATGCGGTCCATTAAAACGCACAATCTTCACAGGATTTTAGAATTTGCTTTTAGAAACATTAGATTAGACAAACTATTTCTAGACTATTCCAGATTCTGGAATTAACAAATTACCAAACGGGCATTTTGTGCTGAGCGAGTGGCGCTGAGCATGAGGAGCTTGAGCGGGATCTTCAGAAAGACGCCTCTGCTCTGAAGGAAATATGATCGCTACTCCCCGAGCTGTGTGCTCTGCATGCAACATGCATTTTTTTTTGGCCACCAAGTACTTATCCTGTTCTGAACTCATCTTCCTGTTTCTTTAGCATACTATCTGTCTGTATGCCCGCCCGTCTGTTCTGTTCTGCTGCATTCTGATTGGTGTGGATAGTATACAAGCGGGAGGTTGGGGCGGGCGCAAAAAAAAAAAAAAACGAGCTATAAAGCGATTTAGAAATCGTGGCAATCTCAAATCAAGCGATTTTATTTCGATTTCCGACACCGCACAGCCCTAGTAGAAATGTATGTAAACCAAGATTAAAAAGAGCTTTTAAAAGTATTATGTGTAGGTTAACATTTTGTCACACCAGGGCATAGCCATCATTTCAGAAGTGACAGAAA
>CM050418.1:9244604-9371120 GCA_027564155.1 Gymnocypris eckloni scoliostomus | reverse complement strand
GACTCCAGCTTCAGTCCACTCCTTGTGAAGCTCTCCCAAGTGTTTGAATCAGCTTTGCTTGACTGCATTCTCAAGCTTGCGGTCATCCCTGTTGCTTGTGCACCTTTTCCTACCCAAATTCTTCCTTCCAGTCAACTTTGCATTTAATATGCTTTGATACAGCACTCTGTGAAGAGCCACACCTTTCAGTAATGACCCTCTGTGACTTACCCTCTTTGTGGAGGGTGTCAATAATCATCTTCTGGATCATTGCCAAGTCAGCAGTCTTCCCCATTATTGTGCTTTCAAAGAACAAGAGATATCCAGAATGTATACTGTAGGATGGTCATTTATTGAAACTCAAATGTAAATATTCTAATATTTTGAGATACAAATTTCATGATCTGTAAGATCTAATCATCAAAATTAAAACAAAAAACCCTTTATAATTATTTTACTTTACATGCAATGAATATAAAATATATGAAAGTTTCACTTTTTTAAATAAGTTATAAGAATTTTTTTATCAAATTAAAAAACTTTTTCACGACATTCTAATCTATTGAGATGCACCTGTACAAAATGGCATAAACAAATTGGACCAAATTTCACATTTTGTGTTTTCTGTTATCAGTTTATTATTTTAGGAGACACAAGACTATATACATTTTAAAATGTATCTAATCTATCACAATCTAAAATAGATTCCACATCCGCCAGCTTTATATCATTCCATGTCTGTGCATTCTGTATTGATCTACTGTTTGGAGCATCAGCTCACCTCTTCACCTGTGTCCCACTTCACCTGTGTTCCTCTTCACCTGTGTCCCACTTCACCTGTGTCCCACTTCACCTGCCTCCATCACCTGCTGCCCCCCGGACACAAGCTAACAGCTCCTCCATGCTGCCTGTCACTGATCTCTGATAAACACCTGTTCATCCACACTGCACTGTAATAATCTATGTATATTTACTGTAAATTCACTGAAAGGCATCCTGTACTGTAGTTTTCTATCCATATAGAGTTCATCAGACTGTTAGATGTGCTGCTGAAAAAAAACAATAGAACCCTGCCCAAAACACAATAAAATTGGATTTAATGGTTATAATGGGAATTGTATTGGTTTTAATGGAAACTATAATGGTGTCTACTGGTAAAGCACTTGAAAAGTATTGATTTTGAGCTAAACTGCTGGAAAGTTACTGCTAATAAATTCGGTGATAATTTCCTCACTTTCATATCATTCCAAACCTGTATGACTTACCTTCTTCTGTTGAACACAAAATAAGATTGTGTAGATTTAAGAACTGTATTATTTGTAAATAATAAACACGTAATTGATATACAGTCATGGCCAAACATATCGGCACCCTTGATAAATATGATCAAAGAAGGCTGTGATTTTTTTTAATTTATTATTGTTAATCCATTTGATCTTTTATTTATTTTTTATCACAAAAATATAACCTTTCAGTTGATAATAATTTAAAGTGAGGGAAAATATCGTTATGAAATATATATTTAAATGACAATTCGATTAATCGATTTAAATCATAAAACTCTTTAAATATTAAGTGTTTGCAGACAGACATATAGCACCGAACCTGGTGAAAATATATCAGATAACGTTACGATTCAGTAAAAATACTGCTCAATAATTGGTGTAAGTGTATTTTACAATTATGTGAAATAGCGTGAACTGTTTACCTCAGAAAACCGCCACACTGAATCTAGCGCGCGGCTGATGACGTCATCGCCGCGAGGCGAAACCAAAAGTAGATGATCAAACATATGGAAAGATATTATGTGACATATTATGATTGCCTTTGGGTCTTTTCATGTGTTTTGATCATCTACTGTTGGTTTCGCCTCCATGTGATGAAGTCATCAGTCGCGTGCCAGCTTCAGTGTGGAGTTTTCTGAGGTAAACAGTTCAGCTAATTTACACTTCACACCGTTTGTTTGAGCTGTATTTTTACATAATCATATTTGAATTATTTTCATCAGGTTCGGTGCTATGTGTGTGTCTGTTAATACTTATATTTAAAGAGTTGTATTATTTAAATCGATTGTCAGGATCAATTAACAAGTGTCTGTTTCTCTTCGCATAGAAAACCGTATTTAGAATAAAGTGAGATGATCTGCTGCTGATCCTGAATGACTTGTTTAATGATTATTTATAGTCTGAGGATCATCATATTATCATCCGCTGAAAATACTCTTCACTTCAAACTGATACCTGTGAACTGAAAAAAATCCATAAGTCCATTATTTGTTATTATTTATCACCTTCCCCCTTAATTAATATATAGGCACAAAAAAATAAGAAAAAACACATACAATTAAAAGATGCCAAATATAAACAATGTAAGAATTTTAAAAGTGAAAGAATAAACACACAAAGAAATATAATTTTACAAATGTGCAGGGTGCAAATTTACCACCAATTAATTTAGTTTAACGTTAATTAGTTTTAGTTGTGTGGTTTATCTGAAACATGGTTTATCACCGACTAATGAATAAATATTGTTGTGATAGTTTCTTTATAATGTGACAATAGCTGATCATGTTGTTTGCTTGTCTTAACAGCAATAAAATGAGCTTAATGTGCCAATTAACAGATCTGAAGTCATCAGCATAATGAATGAGGTGAAAACAGGATCTATTATTATGAAATAAAGAGTATTTGCATCAGTTGATAATATTGATGAGCCTCAGACTATAAACACTAATTGTCCATATGTATCTGAGTATAGTTAGAAGTGTATTTACCGCATTCATAACATCACAGTAATTCCCTTCATCCAGTGGTGTAGTCTACGTGATACGCAGGTATACGCCGTATACCCACTAGGAAAGTCAAAGGATTTCCGTATACCCACTTAAAAAACGTGAGGATACGTAACAACATCGTTTTGTGACAGAACTTTCATTCATAGACAGTAAGTTAGGTAGATATCAGCTGCTCAGACACACGAAAATGTTCGGAAAATGGCATTATTGGTTTCGGGCCGAAATAAAAAAACAGGCGAAAATGTAAACCGAAAATGAATGTCACCCACCCCTCCCAACCGTGCGCAAGCGCTTAGGTTTCACTCACGATCGAGCTGTTATCACGCGTCTGCCTATCAAAGATTGTCATGTCAGCGCAGGACCGGCGATCTCCTGCCCCCCTTGCAGTGATCTGAATGATGATGTGACTGAGTGTTCGTGCAGGGTTCGCCTAAACACTTTAAGAATAAGATGACAATAAACGAGAACTGTCTGAACTGATCTCGATTTTAGGCTATTAAACGAATTAATGCATCATAACACAATCAAACATTACACATCTGTTAATTAACACAATTAATTAGCCCCCCAATAATTTAATATTATGATATATATATATATATATATATATATTATATATATATTAGTATACGTTTTTAAAAGAGGCAATTTTCGGCTTCAGTTTCGGTTTTCGGAGTGCATTCTAAATTTTCGGTTTATTTTCATTACTACAAAACTGCCTACCCTACCTTTATGCTTTTATACGGCATGATGAAACCTCCTGGGACTGTGCTTGATATCCTAACAGTACTATTTTAGCCATACACACTGTACGGACATCTCGGCCGCATTTTCATCAGTAACCCACATCTGCAGAGATGTAATGTGACTATATCAGCAATGAAACAGAGACTTTTTAATATTTTGTACATCAATAACCTCACACATTCAAGTATAACTTTTTTGGTGTTGGTCAACACTTATGTTGCCATTGCAAGTAATTAAATGACTTAGAATACAGTGGTGCTGTGCATTTTAAATGGTTAATGGGGAAAATGTATTCTTAAAATGCATTCTAAAAATAAAAATAATTTGCAATAAATAATTATTCACGATATTTTGAAGTGCCCACGATAATAATATAGTGCATGTTCATTATGATTGACGTGATGTATTGTATTACAGATACTAGCACATGTCTAATTTAAAACATTTACACCAATACAGCCACTTCCACAGTAGGAAAAAATATAGACTATGAAAGTCAATGGGTGCTGCCAACTGTCTGATTACCAACATTTTTCTAAATATCTTCTTTTGTGTTAAACAGAAGAAACTCATACAGTTTTGGAACAACTTGAGGGTGAGGAAATTATAACAATTTTCATTTTTGGGTGAACTATACCTTTAAGAATGATGATACTATATGAATATGGTACCTGGAGCACAGGTTTTATCAGCTGACTGTCTTTTGTTGTTTATAATAAATTGGAATGTTGATAACACATAAGCAGTCTTTAATAATGCTCTCAATTACATGTAGATGCATACTTTATGCATTAGTGAGTGTGGTGGTGCCATGGGGTGTCGCTCTGGGATGGGTGCGTATGAGGCTGGGAGGGGAAAAAAGCACAGTATACTCACTACAAAAAGCTAGACTACACCACTGCCTTCATCTGACCATTTTCTATGTGAAGAGAAACTCTTTGAAATATTAGTGTTAGCAGACACACACATAGCACCGAACCTGATGAAAATAATTCAGATATGATTCTGTAAAAATGTTGCTCAAACAAACGATATAAAGTGTATTTCACAACCGCGTGCATTAGCGAACCACTCACCTCAGAAAACCGCCACAGTGAAGCACGCGCGACTGATGACGTCACCGCCGCGAGGCGAAACCAACAGAGTATGTATCGCTGGTTGATTTAATTTTTTACAAGAAACACATTCTGGAGATGTGGCTGACAAATTTGGAAGACACAATGGGGAAATGCAGTTTTCTACAGTCATGGCAGTAACCATTCTGCTGGGGTCGGATCCTTATTCACAAATTTAAAGGGGATATACTAGTGTGATCAGATGACGGCAGGTGGATCTTGACTCTTATTAAGTTAGACAATTATTTTTTTCATTTTATGCAACATTTATGGGTATACTTCTCACCCCTCTAATAAACAACTTTTCTCTCATATCACTGTTAAAATTAAATAACTACTTTTTGACTATAGAGATTCTCACATGATTTTAGGTGGTGACTTCAATGAGTGCATGGATGATGTTTTAGATAGATATCTTCCTAGCCCCTGTAATGTTGCTTTAAGGAATAACGTAATTTTATCATTATGCTCTGATCTCTCTTTGGTTGATGCCTGAAGGTTTTATAACCAAGATTCACAGGAATATACTTGGTCTAATAAAAATGTATCCCTTAAATCTAGATTCGATTTTTTATTATATCCTCTTCAATTCTTCACCTTGTTAAGGACATTTCACAATCTTTTGCTCCTTTGTCAGACCATAAGCAAATTTTAATAAATCTTGTTGGTTTGCAACCTATTTCTAAAATGCGGGGTTACTGGAAATGTAATAATGCTCTATTGAAGGATACTAAATTTAATGATAGCATAATTAATCTTGCGAATGAATTATTTACTAATATGCATAACGGCTATAAAGAAAGATGGGAATACTTCAAATGTAAATCTAGATTGATTGCTATTAAAATATGTAAAGAACTGAAAGCCTCTAGGCTTCAAACTGAATCTATTTTGCTTTGTCGGTTAAATGAATTATTATCAAAGGAGAATGTTTCAGAAGAAAAATTAGAGTTGAATAAGATACATTTTCAAATTAATGAACTTTATTTAGATTTAGCCAAAGGAGCATTTATTAGATCCAGAGCCAAATAGCTAGAAGAAGGCGAAAGGAACTCTAGCTATTTCTTTGCACTTGAAAAGAGAAAATCTCTCTCAGCTCTTAATATTGATGGAGCAGTTTGTAAGGATATAGTTCAGATTTCTAATTTCGTTAGTAACCTTTACTCTTCTAAATTGGATACTAATAGCTGTGATAGCTTTCTTGATAAAGTACAGTGTTGTATCCCTGCTATTGATGAGGATTATAAATCATATTGTGAGTCTGGGTTAAAATGCGAAGAAGTATGGAAGGCACTTCAATCGATGAAAAAAGGAAAATCTCCAGGCATTGACGGCCTTTCTGTTGAATTTTACACTCACTTTTGGGATACTAGTAAAAGCCCTTTAGTAAAAATGTATAAAGAATGCATTATTCGAAGAGAGATGACAGTGACCATGAAACAAGGGATTAATTATCTTATCCCTAAAGCTAACAAAGATATTCTTTCAATTGATAATTGGCATCCCATTACACTCTTAACTGTAGATTATAAAGTCCTGGCTTTGGTGTATGCCAATAGATTAAAAACAAGTCTTGATTCTATTATTTCTGAAACTCAGTCTGGTTTTTTAAAGGGCCGTCATATATCCAATAATATAAGATTAGTTTTGGATTTGCTTGACTGTGCTGATTCTGTGCACACAAATATTCTTATTCTTTTTCTTGATTTTTATAAAGCCTTTGACACGATTGAGCACCAGTTTCTTTTAAAATCTCTAAAGTTGTTCGGATTTGGGGATGCCTTTGTTGACACTATTGCTAAGTTCTATAATGAAATCAATAGCTCTGTTGTTATACATTTTAATACCTCTAATAGATTTGATATACTGTGTGGTGTTAGGCAGGGCTGCCCAATTTCTCCCTTTTTATTTTTATTAGTTACAGAGCTATTATCCCTAAGTATTGTTCAAAATCTAGAATTAGAAGGAATTTCTGTTTTAGGGAGGGAAATGAAGATTTCACAATTGGTAGACGACACCACATTGTTTCTAAAGGATGAATCGCAAGTGTCAAAGGCTCTAGACTTAATATACAATTGTTCTTGTGCTTCTGGTCTAAAACTGAATGTCTCAAAATGTGAGATAATGCCTGTTCATGATTTGAATAATGACTCCATAGAAAATATTCCAATTAAATCCACAGTTAAATATTTAGGCATTTATATCACCAAAAATCTTCTAGCTAGACAGCACTTGAATTTTTCGTCCAGGATCGTCAAATCCAAAAATATTCTTAATTCCTGGCTACAACGGGACCTATCTTTATATGGTAGAGTTATATTGTCCAAGGCTGAGGGTCTTTCTTATTTTGTATATCCATCTCTATCCTTATTTGTTGAGAATAAAGTAGCCAAAGAAATTAACAATATTTTCTTAAAATTTGTTTGGAAAAATAAAGCTCATAAATTAAAAGGGAAGTGCTTTCTAATAGTAGAGCAGATGGAGGTATTGATCTTTTAGATTTTTCTGACAACAAATATTTTTTAAATGAATTGGCTTAAAAGATGTCTAGCTAATCCTAAATCCATTTGGTATTTTATCCCCAACCATATTTTTGATAAAATTGGTAGTCTTTCCTTCATTTTGAAATGTAACTATCTACCCTCTAAGCTACCTATAGCTTTGTCCAAATTTCATCAACAGTGTCTCCTTGCTTGGAAACTTTGCTATGTTCACAGTTTTTCACCCCATAGAACATGTTTATGTTTATTACCATCAGAAATAAATCATTATTTTCCCCAGGTGGTTTCAAAATACTATTAACTGTATCCTTTGCTTATTTGATGACTCAGGAAATATTCTCTCTTATGAGCAATTTATGAGCTACCATAGTTTCCCGACTCCTCCAAAATAATATAATAAAGTGATTAAAGCTATTTCACCTGGATTAATTCACCTTGTTAAATGTCACTCTTTATTTAATCCAAGGAGTTCAGTTGTTACTCGGTCTACTTTGCTTTTGGAAGGTGTTGATCTGTTAGATAAGAAATGTAATAATAGGCATGTGTGGCAAATTTTTCAATTTAAAAAGAAAATGTATCCAAGAGGAAAGTTCTACTGGAGGTCCTTGGTCGATGATATAGACTGAAAAAGATCCTGGCTCTTACCTGGAAAATATTGTATTTCTAATAAGGCAAAGGAAACACATTTTAAAATTTTACATCAAATATATCCTGTTAATTTGAATGTTTCTAATTATGTGGACATTGACAGCTCATGTTCCTTTAGCAAACAAGCAGAGGAGTCATTAGAACATCTGTTTTTTGAATGCCCTTTATCCAAGCAATTTTGGTCTGACCTAGGTTCTCATTAGTGGTGGGCATAGATAAATTTTTTAAATCTAGATTAATCTAGATTAATTTTGGAATTAATCTAGATTAAAATTGCTCATTTGAATTCTGCCGAAGGCATTCAGAATATGTGTGCTACCCAAATAATGACTAAAAGTAAGTCTTTGAGAACGGGTTTCTCAACCCAGGTGGCGCATTACACCAGGGGCTCATCTCCTGTTTCCAAAATGCATCACAAACTTTAATTTCTTCCCGTCCCAATCCCACGAAAAAACTGGAGGAAAATCCCGTTCCACTCCCGGAAGAATGACTCCCATTCCCTCCCACTCCCGTGTTGTTGTGTTTTTTTTTTTGCCGATAACTGTCAATTACAGTAAAAATATAATACAGATCACAGCGTGCCCACCTTATTAGTTGAATAAAAACCCAAAATGTCGTTTTTTGTTATTATATTGAACTGAAAGCCATCTTATGCACAGTGTTGCACAGATTAAATTTCATGTAAATCATCCATGCTAACACACACGTCTTCTATTTTAATTTTTTAGACATTTCACTCTCTATAGATATATTTTTCAAAGACGGATTTTCGAAGTTTCTCGCTCAAGTTCACATGAGACCTAAAGCGCATCCTGTTTGCTTAAAAGCGCAACGTTTCGTTGTTATTCTGAGTGCACACAAATAAACGTAGAGTCTTTACAGATTCGAAAGATGTATTAGGCTACTTTTATCTATATGACCAAGAATGACGGAGATTTTAAGAGCAAGTGAGCGCACCGGAGCCTGTCCTGCAGCAAACGCGCTTCCACACAAACACTTCAATAGCGCACATTTCTCTAGATTAACATCATATTGAGCGGCCATGTAAAGTTGCTACTACATACATCTTTCAGATGAAAAGCCATATTTGAGGTTGATGAATGATAGGTGAGCGTTTGGATGTCCTGCCCGATTGTATTACCACATAGACCAGCCATTAACAATCTGTCCATCACGGACTGCGAGCCTCTAGTTCGAAGACTCGTTCTCGCCCCCTACAGTGCAATTCGGCTAGGTATACATCCACGCTAAAATATCAGGGTGAAAGTCATCATAGCTTGCGTAGTATAGACCCAGCTCCCAACCCAACTTTGAGAATAGATTAACGGCGATATTTTTTTTATCGCCCGATAAGAGTCTCGCGTTAACGCAGCATGTTAACACCGATAACAGCCCACCACTAGTTCTCACATATTTGATTCTGCCAATGCCGTACATTCTTTTAGTTTAAAAGACATTATTTTTTATTATGATAATACTAAAAGTAAACCCCTGGAACATACTATATATTTTTTTATTTTATATGGTACATTTTTCATTCACAAACAAAAATGTGCAAATAGTCACCCATCCTATCCCCTTTTTTTACAAAAATCGAATTAAACTCACTTCTAAAATCTTTATAATCATCTTATAAAGAATAAAAAAAATATAATATTCCTAAAATATTATACAGAGACATTTAAAGAAAATCCATGTATTTAGATGCTTTCCTTATGTACGATTGTTTTTATATCTTTGTAATGTCATTCAGTTTAGTTTATGGATTTGTACGTGATCCCTTGGCTGTTCTTATTGTATTGTCTGTTCAAGCATTAATAATAAAAAAAATAGGTATCTGCAGCCCGGAGACCTGCAAGTGGGAGGGGCTTGCGACAAGAGTGGTAAGTGGGAGGAGCTTGAGAACAACAAATGGGAGGGGCTCGTGTCAAGAATAGCAAGTGGGAGCAGCTTATGCGCTAGCCTGGATTTCATCATAGTTTAAAATGATATAAATATAACGATATATTTTCATAGTAGTTTCAACTGAAATTCTTAGTTTTGTCATTATTTTTTTATCCAATACCATTCACTGTCAACATTGAAATCATGTCTTTACACATTTTGCCATGCTTTGTGATGGTAACATTGTAAATTCTTGAACTGTAGTAATTTAAGCATATATCTGTTTATTACATTTTACTTTGACAATTCTTCTACCGTAGCCTACCAAGGAACATTAAAGTGAAAGGCAATTGCACTTAGGAGGTAAATGTATGATACATAAAGACAATTTTGAGTACTGTTTCCATATGCCTGTTCTGCAATTTTTTTTACAGTATTTCTTTAAGTTGATCCAACTGTTCACAACTGTTCACTACAGTGTTTCTATCATAGACTGTATAAAAACAGGTATATATTTACAAACTTTTAAGACATTTACACTTTATAAATCAGTGCAGTCCAAAATGTAAAAAAGTTAGGTTAACACTTTCTATGAAGCCCATATTTATAATATAGTATATGAGACTTATAATACATAACTACGAGAAATATAATCCATTGTAATTTAAGTGTAATGCAAGTTGATGCAACGTGTTCACTGTGTGTTATAAAATCATCATACTCTTAAAAGCTATAACCAGTAAATATTATAATACATTAAAACTATTCTTATGAATATTTAATCTAACTAATTCCTCATAAGTAAAAAAAATAAACATTTGCTAATTGATTCGAACTAAAATCGCAAAACAGCGTAGATCATTCATAAAAAGGTATAAAAGAATGCTGATGCGCAAACATCTTCACCAATAAGCTCTGTTGTGTTTTAATATGAACCAATGAAATCGGGGCTGGGCGGAGCTTAATATGTCGCCCATCATCCAGGGTGCATTCTGGGGCTTCTCCCGTGGTTCGTCAACAATGGGTAAGCGTGTCTTTTTGCTCCCTACTGAATATTGGTTTTTAAAGTGTAATGAAAGTAATTAATGTTATTTCTATGATTGTAACAGTTAGGTAATGAGTATATTAAGCTACAAATATACTCTGTGTTAGATGTGTTGCATGTGTGACGGCAGTTATATCAACTGTTGTTCGTTAGTGCTTTGCTAATGGAAACGTGCTAATGCTGCATGGATTTTTTTCATCAACGGCTAAAACACCAAAAATAATATATTTTGTATCTAAAATCATGGGCAATTTTTTTCATTTTCTTCCAGTGTTTGTTTTCTGTACATTCGTGTGTATGATTGTTTCAGTGTTTGGAGTCAAAAGCTAAAGTATGAATCTGAGGGAAATTCATAGAAAGCGATCTCAAGATTTGCTGATGAGATTTTAATGTTATTAAGCTTTCTTGCTTTTTTGGCATTTATGTTTGCGAAGAAAATAATAATAATTAGTTACTGGACTGGAAACAGAAACTGTAAAGATAAGTGTATCAGTCATGTCAGTGTGAGAAGTATGTTTTTTCAATAGAGCTGTATTTCTAATGGAAAGCACTCTGAATATTATAATTATAACAAAGAGAGAAATATTATCAGCTGCTGAAAATACTCGTTATTTCATGACAATAGATCCTGTTTTCACCTCATTCATTATGCTGATCTCCTGTAAATTGCCAGTTAAAGTTAATTTAATTCTTATCATCAGACTTAAACTATGCAGTCACTATTGTGATATCTACAAGATACAGATGTCCTAACAGCATTTATTTCATTAGTCTGTGTTAAACTGTTTAATGTAAACCAAAACAAAAGTAAAAACAAATTAACAAAACTTTAAACTCTGATGTAAGGAATTATGGAAACACTGATTTATTTCTTGGTTACATAACTGTACTTCTGTTTATTCTTTTGATTTTATTCTTAAAATCGTAATATTTGTAAATATTAAATGCAAAAATCTAACAGACAAACAGAAATACATGTGTGAATTTGTATTCAGATATTTTAATAGAGAGAATGAGAATAAGCTTTATTGTCAGGTATGTTTACACATACGAGGAATTTGCTATAGTGACAGAAACATGAATGCAGGTTATACATTTACATTTATGCATTTAGCAGACGCTTTTATCCAAAGCGATAAAATAAATAGGTGAAATTGGTGAATAAATAATACAGGTGAAATTATATAATTTTTAAATGCACTATTTGGCTCGATGCAGCCTGTCTGAGCTCAACACTCTGTGGTGAGCAATCTCCGCCCACCGCTCATCTGATATGTAGAGAGTCACGAGTCCGATCAATCAATGTGGAAAACTGAAGGTAGTCTCACACCGAAAGCACTTGCTAACTGGAGCTGCCTCAGTGATCACGCATCAGTTGTCTCTCAAAGGTAAGGCAGCAGCAGACGTTGCAATAAATCCACTATGATGTCCGCGATGCGGAAAATGCGGGCGGAATCGCGGAATGCAGTCATATAATGGAATTTACCGTATAACGCGGAATGTCGCGGAATGTGTCGAAGTTTGGATGAATTAATCAAAAGTAGGTCAGTACACTTAAATCGACTGCGCTATGGACTAGTATCTATAAATATAAAGCCGCAAAAACACTATTTAAATATGAATCCTGCATGTTCTGCATCTTTGTTAATGAATGACACAGACGTGCGGTTTCATTTACTGCACACATACATACTATAAAGCGCGTCTGATGCTCGCGGTGTTTTCAGCATCTGCCGTCTCACTAAATGAGGACATAAATACATGAACAACATCCCCAGAACTGCTCAGAGAGTCACTTCATGAGCATTTGACCGTTTCATTTGAGTAAAACGATCGTCATGTCATATATACATAGGCTACAGAAACTTAAAAGGTCCTCATGGCAACCTGTCAAAATATAAGTTCGGTTTAGCCGAATATATTACTGTGGTGCAGTAGAATATACGTAATACAACTACAACAATTATTACAACTTTTGTTGAGAATAATCACACTGTCCTTCATCGTTTACTTTAAGTTTTACAAAATGTTTACAGAATGCTTCTGGGTGATCCCTGCACTTATATTATTAATATTACTGTTTATTTAATGTTGTTATTAACAGTTTTCAGAATTAAAGACATGTTTAAAAGCATTTAAAGAATGTTTTTTGTCAGAGCTCTCGGTATCGGCCCTGAAAAACACATATCGGTCGACCCCTAGTTGGCAGTTATGCAGTTTTCTTACTTGCACATGGCCCACCCACTTAAACATTTCTGGCCTCGCCCCTGGCATGCACGGAGCAAAAATGTAAGTGTGTAAAGCATACGCACAATTCCATTGAATGATAAATGTGTTTTAACAATGTCGTTGAACCGAATGTACGAAGGAAACTGTTACAATAACCACAGCATTAACAACAACCTTGAAATAAGAGCGCAAGGTTTATCTAATAATCAGATGCTTGAAAGTAGCGTTTGTTGTCATAGCAAACAGACATCGGCACTTTTTCTTTCAGAATCATCATTCGTCGATGGAGAGGAAAAGTTACATACTATAGCATTTTATTTAATGAAAATGAGATAAAGAAGTTTTCACACTGAAAGAGAAGTGATCTCTGGCTCAAAGAACAGGCCAGACTATATCTGCAGCTGAGCTGAATAAAAAGCAGAATGAACTGATGAAACATTAAGACAATAAACACAATTTATGAATGATGCAGTGCTAATTGACATATCAATTATTACAGTACAGAAACTATAAAGTATATTTTCTACCTTATTCTATGCAGAACATTTAAATAATTGTTTGTAGTATGAAACAATCATACAATGTAATTAGGAAAAATTATAAATTAGAAATGATTGATTATTAAATAGTTCTTACTACAGAAATTCTGGATGTAACTGTATTTTCTTATATAGATAATTGTACCTTATTTTGTTGTCTGCTTTCACTTCACATTATTTCATTATATTTTTTTCCTTTTTTAACTTTAATTTCAGACCTAATGGAGGAGAAACAACATCATGTCAAAACTGGAGAAACAACTCACTCACAGACTGAAAGTATTTATTTACAGAAAAGAAGAGACAAGAAAAGTTTCACCTGCACTCAGTGTGGACAGAGTTTCACATACAAACAGAGTCTCAAGAGACACATGATCATCCACACTGGAGAGAAACCGTTCACATGTGATCAGTGCGGGATGAGTTTCACACAATCATCAACCCTTCAGAGTCACATGAAGATCCACACTGGAGAGAAACCGCATGAATGTGATCAATGTGGAAAAACATTTGTGTGTGCTTCAAATCTGAAGAAGCACCTGAGAGTTCATTTAAAGGAGAAACCACATTCATGTTCTTTCTGTGGAAAGAGTTTTTCAGAACTGTACAGTTTAAAACTACATCAGAAGAGACACACTGGTGTGAGAGAATATATGTGCTTTGAGTGTGAGAAGACTTTTATTACAGATGGAGATTTGAAACGGCACCAGATGATCCACACTGGAGAGAAACCTTACACGTGTTCACACTGTGACAAGAGATTCACTCGGTCAGGACATCTGAAATCACACGAGAGGATTCACACTGGAGAGAAACCTTACAAGTGTTCACACTGTGACAAGAGATTCAGTCAGTCAGGATCCCTGAAATCACACGAGAGGATCCACATTGGAGAGAAACCGTATCACTGCACTGCATGCGGGAAGATTTTCGGTCATTCATCTTCTCTACGGAAACATAAAATACACAATCATATTAAGTAGTTTATTTTCAGGTCCTGTGCTTTCAGGTGCTACACCACATCTCTTCCATATTAATCTGTCATAAGAAACATCATCTAAATTAGTCACAGTGAATGAAGTTCATCTTCAAGACCAGCGGCTTCATCTGTAAGAATCAGACCAACTCAATAATAGAATTCCTCCCCTAAGAACAATATCTAAAGTTTTATTATTGTCTACAACTTTGCTTTATGATATTAATTATATTATTATGCTTTATCATTAGTTTCCTTTTATGTCCTTATGCATATTTGTAGAAGCTTTTTACAGGTTCAAAATGGTCATGTTCATTAAGTTGAAAAAGAGGCTGATTTGTTTTTAATTTCATCTTCACTGTTGTTTTTAAAACAATTAGCTATTCTTCCGCTTTGGGTGTATTTTATACTGAACAAAATTAATAATCATGCTGTCTAATCAGCATCTTGATATGCTACACCTGTGAGGTGGATGGATTATCTCGGCAAAGGAGAAGTGCTCACTAACACAGATTTAGACAGATTTGTGAACAATATTATTGAGAAATAGGCCTTTTGTGTTCATAGATAAAGTCTTAGATCTTTGAGTTCAGCTCATGAAAAAGGGGGGCAAAAACAAAAGTGTTGTTTATAATTTTGTTCAGTGTACAAAATGCAGGTGTAAGATATTCTGTCATGTAGGTTTGCATCTGATCCATCTTCACTTTTATTCACTTGAGATGCTTTCCTATCTTGTTACTCAATAAAGAGAGAGATCTGTCTTTTACTTTATATTTGCTTCAAGTATTAAACTGTTATTGTTCACGATTGTTGTCTGCTGATTTTTCCTCAGCCATGAATGAATAATTTCAGAATTTTAGTTACGTGAAATATTATGAAATATTATTGCTTTTGGGGCTTTCCATAATTACATTTATCGATAAAGCTTTTAAATGCCTAATAAACTAAATTTCACCTCACACCTGGCCACCTGTCTGTCTATGTCAGTAACTGTTTTAACATTATTTTTGTTTGATACGTTGTTTTATGGTATTTTGTAGTTTTAAACAGAATTTGGCGTGTTTTTGATCATCTACATTGGATTCGCCTCGCGATGATGACGTCATCATTCGCTCGCTTCAGTGGAGGGTTTGTTTTTATTTATTTTAATATAATATAAAAATATTACAAATTTACAAAACAAATTGGCATACAACTTACATTCAAATGATAAGCCATTATTAGCGGGTCTTAGACATACAGGTGCATCTCAATAAATTATAATGTCGTGGAAAAGTTCATTTATTTCAGTAATTCAACTCAAATTGTGAAACTTGTGTATTAAATAAATTAAATGCACACAGACTGAAGTAGTTATTTATTTGGTTCTTTTAATTGTGATGATTTTGGCTCACACTTAACAAAAACCCACCAATTCACTATCTCAACAAATTAGAATACTTCATAAGAACAATACGTTTTTTTTTGTGTGAATTGTTGGCCTTCTGGAAAGTATGTTCATTTACTGTATTTGTACTCAATACTTGGTAGGGGCTCCTTTTGCTTTAATTACTGCCTCAATTCGGCGTGGCATGGAGGTGATCAGTTTGTGGCACTGCTGAGGTGGTATGGAAGCCCAGGTTTATTTGACAGTGGCCTTCAGCTCATCTGCATCGTTGGGTCTGTTGTCTCTCATCTAGATTCTCTATGGGGTTCAGGTCAGGCGAGTTTGCTGACCAACTAATCACAGTAACACCATGGTCATTGAACTAGCTTTTGGTACCTTTGGTAGTGTGGGCAGGTGCCAAGTCCTACTGGAAAATGAACTCAGCATCTCCATAAAGCTTGTCAGCAGAAGGAAGCATGAAGTGCACTAAAATGTCCTGGTAGATGGCTGCGTTGACTGTGGACTTCAGAAAACACAGTGGACCAACACCAGCAGATGACATGGCAGCCCAAATCATCACTGACTGTGGAAACTTCACACTGGACTTAAAGCAACATGGATTCTGTGCCTCTCCACTCTTCCTCCAGACTCTGGGACCTTGATTTCCAAATGAAATGCAAAATTTACTTTCATCTGAAAAGAGGACTTTAGACCACTGAGTAACAGTCCAGTTCTTTTTCTCCACAGCCCAGGTAAGATGCTTCTGACGTTGACTTCAGCTTCAGTCCACTCCTTGTGAAGCTCTCCCAAGTGTTTGAATTGGATTTGCTTGACTGTATTCTCAAGCTTGAGGTCATCCCTGTTGATTGTGCACCTTTTCCTACCCAAATTATTCCTTCCAGTCAACTTTGCATTTAACATGCTTTGATAAAGCACTCTGTAAAGAGCCCCCTTTCAGTAATGAATGACCCTCTGTGACTTACCTTCTTTGTGGAGGGCATCAATGATCGTCTTCTGGACCATTGCCAAGTCAGCAGTCTTCCCCATTATTGTGCTTTCAAAGAACAAGAGATACCCAGAATTTATACTGTATGGATGGTCATTTATTGAAACTCAAATGTAAATATTCTAATATTTTGAGGTACAGATTTTTGACTTTCATGATCTGTAAGCTCTAATCATCAAAAAAAAAAAAAAAACTAAAAAAAAAAAACAATTTTTTAATGAAATTTTAAATACTTTAAATGCAATGAATATAAAATATATGAAAGTTTCATTTTTTTAAATAAGTTATAAGAATTTTTTTATAAAATAAAAAAACTTTTTCACGACATTCCAATCTAATGAGATGCACCTGTTCAAAATGGCATAAACGAATTGGACCAAATTTCACATTTTGTGTTTTCTGTTATCAGTTTATTATTTCAGGAGACAAGACTATATACATTTTAAAATGTATCTAATCTATCACAATCAAAAATAGATTCCACATCCTCCAGCTTTATATCATTCCATTTCTGTGCATTCTGCATAGGTCTACTGTTTGGAGCATCAGCTCACCTCCTCACCTGTGTCCCACTTCACCTGTGTCCCACTTCACCTGCCTCCATCACCTGCTGCCCCCTGGACACAAGCTAACAGCTCCTCCGTGCTGCCTGTCACTGCTCTCTGATAAACACCTGTTCATCCACACTGCACTGTAATAATCTATGTATATTTACTGTATATTCACTGAAAGGCATCCTGTACTGTAATTTTATATCCATATAGAGTTCATCAGACTGTTAGCTGTGCTGCTGAAAAAACCAATAGAACCCTGCCCAAAACACAATAAAAAATATAATGGTTATAATGGGAATTGTCTTGTTTTAATGGAAGCTATAATGGTGTCTACTGGTAAAGCACTTGAAAAGCATTGATTTTGAGCTAAACTGCTGGAAAGTTACTGCTAATAAATTTGGTTTATTTACTTTCATGTCATTCCAAACCTGTATGACTTACTTTCTTCTGTTGAACACAAAATAAGATTTTGTAGAATTTTACCAAAACATTTGGTTACCCTTGATTTTTACTGTATGGACAAACATTTCTTGAATTTCTCAAATTATGTTCCACATAAGAAAGAAATTCATACAGGTTTGGAATGGCATGATGTTGAGTAAATTATGGCAATTTTCATTTTTGGGTGAATCTAGATTTAAGAACTTTATTATTTGTAAATAATAAACAATTTATATACAGTCATGGCCAAAAATATCGGCACCCTTGGTGAATATGATCAAAGGCGGCTGTGAAAATTAATTTGAATTGTTAATCCTTTAGATATATATATATATATATTTTTAAAATCACAAAAATCTAACCTTTCATTGGATGATACGATTTTAAAATGAGGGGAAATATCATTATGAAATAAATTAGTAAATGAAAACTCGATTACTCGACTTAAATCATAAAACTCTTTAAATATAAAGTGTTTGCAGACACATAGCACCGAAACTGATGAAAATAAATCAGATAACGTTACGATTCAGTAAAAATACTGCTCAACAAACGGTGTAAAGTATATTTTATAACAATGTGAAATAGCGTGAACTGTTTACCTCAGAAAACCGCCAAACTGACGCTCACGCGCGACTGATGACGTCATCACCGCGAGGCGAAACAAACAGTAGATGATCAAAACATATGGAGAGATATAATGTAACATATTAGGATTTACTTTGGTTCTCTCCATATGGTTTGATCATCTACTGAGACTGATCAATATTATCAGCTGCTGAAAATACTCTTTATTTCATGACAATAGATCCTGTTTTCAGCTCATTCATTATGCTGATGACTTCAGATCTGTTAATTGCCTCATTAAGCTCATTTTATTGCTGTTAAGACAAGAAAACAACATGATTGTCTATTGTGGAGTTACAAAGATATAACTTTAAGTATCACAACAGCATTTGTTTATGAATCTCTGATAAAACCGTGTTTCATATAAAACCAAACTAAAACATTTAAAAACAAATTAAGTTAAAATCAATTTATTTGTTGTTTATCTGTACCTTGCAAATTTATAAAATTATTTGTTCTATTTGTGTTTATTCTTTCACTTTTTAAATTATGACATTGTTTATATTTGGTGTATTTTAATTGTATGTGATTTTTTCCTTATATTTCTGTGCCTGAATATTAATGAGAGAAAATATAATAGATGGATTTATTGATTTTTTTTATTATTATTTCAGCCTAAAAGCATCAGAGCATCAGTTTGAAGTGAAATCTGCAGAGAGAGAGTTTATTGAAGGACAGAGAGAACATGAGAGATCCAGAACCCTGCAGAATGAAACACACTGAAGAACTAACAGCTTGGTGTTTATTCTTCATCCTTCATTAATGAGACTGAAGAACATTCAAAACTTCAACATAGCAGTTCGTCAGATTTAGTGTTTATAAAAATACCTTAAGAGTTGTAAAATTTTTTTTAGAAAAATGAACTCAATTAGTAATATAGGCGAGACTTTCTATATCCAAGGTACAAAATAGGGACTGAAACTCATTCTGAAGGTTTTTCAATGGAAAGCTAACAAGGAATGTATTTGCTAAATTTGTGTAAGCGGTACATACCAGCTTCGTGTAATATTGAGTCAGAAACGCTTCCACTGCTGTAAATCCCGGTTTGGTTAGATAGGTAAGGATCCACAGAACAACATCAGATCGAGCACTTTAGGCCGATAAAGCAATAACGTTGTTCTATGGACAGATATTCCTTTGTTTACGTCTTCTTTCTTCAGGGATAGTTATTGTTTGTATCCATTTTGGAATAGCTCACACTCAAACTCCGTCTTGGTTGTCTTCATTGCACTGCATGCGGGAAGAGTTTTGGTCATTCATCTTCTCTAAGGAGACATAGAATAAAAAAATCACACTAAGTAGTTTAGGTTCAGTGGTTACAAGTGCTACCCTGCATCTCTTCCATATTAATCTGTCATAAGAAACATCATCTAAATTAGTCACAGTGAATAAAGTTCATTAAGACATTACATGATTTGACCAATTTTTATGTAGACCGTGCCGCATTACAATAAATTATCATTCATGTTTTCATAGCCCCTGGCCAAATTCAAAAAGGAAACTTAAATGAAATCATCTTTGAGAGCAAGTGTTTCGGGATTCTGCGTATAGGGAGGATCGGCTCTGCCTAAGAACAATATCTACGCTATTATACATCGCTGTAGATTTATCAGCACAGTAATGTAAAAACCTAAAGTACAATAGCACATTTATGCATTACAGTAAAATTCTGTAATTTACATTGCATTCTGGGTAATTTTGACTTGGCTGGAATATTTTACAATATATTTTAGTGTTGTAGTAACCTCAAGGGGTTCAAGGTTCAATAATACAGGACTGCTGTAAATAGTGCGCCACCTGACGTCACATCACAGACAACACAGCTGCTGCTGACTGGAGAGAGAAGCAGAACGGAGGAAGTTTTGGCAAGTTAATTTGATTATCATGTTTTTATTACATAGTGTACATGGTTTTTAGTGTGTAATGAAACCGCAAGTTTAGCCACGAACGTTATAATCTCCAACCTCAAAGCTGTATTTGAAACTCGTGAGTTACGCGCTCTTTCACCCGCTGCTCTTGGTGCTCCTGCTCTTAGCTTATGGTTTATTTCGACCAAAACTATAGTCGATGCTTGTTGGAATTGTGGAAAGACAAACCGAGATGTTTTATTTTGTTTCTGTTGAGTTTGAATGAAGCTTGCTTTACTATGGTATGCAAGGATTTCTTCCACATAGAAAAAAATGTCCTCATTCTGCTGGATCTGTCTGCCGCTTTTGACACTGTCAATCATCAGATCCTCCTGTCCACCCTCTCATCACTGGACATCACTGGGATTCCACTTCGCTGGTTTGAATCCTATCTCACTGGTCGGTCTTTCAGGGTGGCCTGGGGAGGGGAGGTATCCAAAGCACATCAATTGGTCACTGGGGTTCCCCAGGGATCGGTTCTTGGACCCCTCCTCTTCTCCACATACACTACATCGCTGGCTTCCATCATACAGGCACATGGCTTCTCCTACCATTTCTATGCTGATGACACACAGCTCTATCTCTCATTTCGACCAGATGATCCAACGGTAGCTGCACGGATCTCAGGCTGCCTGGTGGACATCTCGGCATGGATGAAAGAACACCATCTACAGCTCAACCTGGCAAAGACTGAGCTTCTTGTCTTCCCTGCAACTCCAACTCTACAGCATGATTTCACGATTCAGTTAGGTTCATCAACAATTACCCCATCAGCTTCGGTCAGAAATCTTGGTGTAATCTTCGATGGCCAGCTGACCTTCAAAGAGCACATTGCAAAGACTGCTCGATCTTGCAGGTTTGCATTGCACAACATCAGAAAGATCAGGCCCTTTCTGACAGAGCATGGTGCACAACTTCTTGTCCAGGCCCTTGTCATTTCTAGACTGGACTACTGCAATGCTCTTCTAGCTGGACTTCCATCAAACACAATCAAACCTCTACAAATGATTCAGAATGCAGCGGCACGACTGGTCTTCAACGAGCCCAAAAGAGCCCATGTTACACCTCTCTTTGTGTCCTTGCACTGGCTACCAGTTGCAGCTCGCATCCAGTTCAAGACACTGATGCTTGCATATAGAACAACCACAGGCTTTCAATCACTATTACGAATTTACATCCCCTCCAGAAGTCTGAGATCTGCTAGTGAGCGACGCCTCGTGGTACCATCACAGAGAGGCTCAAAATCACTCTCCAGAACATTCTCTTTCACCATTCCTGGCTGGTGGAATGATCTTCCCACCCCCATCCGGAATGCTGGATCCCTGTCAATTTTCAAGCAACAACTGAAAACTCATCTCTTTCAACTCTACTTGACTACTTAAATTTTTTTTTAAAAAAAATTGAACTTTCACTTTTTCAAAATCTTCATCTTTCTCTTTATCTTTCTCTCCTTCCCTTGCTAGCATGTACTTATTTGAACAATGCCTGAGACTTGGTGTTATTGGCACTTCCTCTGTCTGTTTGCCTCTTCAAGATTAATTGCTTTATGTACTCCCCAATTGTAAGTCGCTTTGGATAAAAGCATCTGCTAAATGACTAAATGTAAATGTAAATGTAAAACAGTACAATGACAAATTCACTTATATTCAACTTTTATTAACAAAATATTATAATGGCAAATTCGCATAGGCCTATATTAAACATCTAATTTTTATTAACAATATGAATAAGATGGATATACAGCTTACTTGCCTGTAGGCTATTGCAAGTTAATCGATAAATTGTGGATTTGATGGTAAATTTGTTCTACTATGAGCTTGGTTTGTCTCGCGGGACACTAAACATAAAGCTGAAACACTGGACTGTCGGCAAAAAGGACATCTTATCAACATGGAATAAGCTGGCAAATATTATTAACATCTTTAATATGTGAATGCTGGCAAATGACCATAGCATAAGTTGGATAACCATGGCTAGCTGTGCATTAAACGATTTGAATGCACTTCGGAAGTGATAACTCTGTAGTCTGTATCCACAGCGATGAAGATAATTCACTAGTGGAAGACATTCAAAACAGACCCCAATCCTCCCAGGAGTGGACATCCCATCAAATTCAGCCCAAGATCAGACCGTGTGATGCTCAGAGAAATGGCAGACAATCCCAAAAACATCACTGGAGACACTGGAGACTCAGTTAACATATTACATAATCAAGTTCATGACAGAACAGTTACACAAATATGGGACACGTATGGCATGTTTGGAAGGCTTGCCAGAAGAAAGCCTCTTCTATTAAAACAACAACAACAACATGACAGCACAGTTTGATGGAGCAAGTTGTTGTCTCCTGAAAATAGTATCTTTGAAGAAAAACTGAAGCCTGTGTGTCACGGGGCAAATGTGGGAATGTTTCTGGGATATTTCATGAAACATCTCTCTAATTGTGATTATTCCTGCAGCTGTAAGCTTTCATTTGAGTAGTTTGTTCTCAGGGAAGAAGAAAACATTTTTCTTTATCATGTTCTTTGTGTGGAAAGAGTTTTTCACATCTGCAGAGTTTAAAAGCACATCAGAAGATACACACTGGTGTAAGAAATTACATGTGCTTTGAGTGTGAGAAAACGTTTAATACAGATTCAGATTTAAAACGTCATGAGAGGATCCACACTGGACAGAAACCGTATCACTGCACTACATGCGGGAAGAGTTTCACTCAATCATCTTCTCTACGGAGTCATAAAATAAACAGTCACATTACGTGGTTTAGCTTCAGGTCCAGCGCTTTCAAGTGCTACCCTGCATCAAACATTTCCAGAAAAATAAGGATTTCAAATAAATTATAATTTTTTTCAGGAGAGTTAATTGCAATAATCATGTCTTTAAGGTGGATAAGTTAAGCAGGTTTAAAGGAGGTTTTAGTATGCTCAGATTCTAGTTATTCTTGAGTATCGAAATTAAATATTAAGTCACCAGACAGGATTTAATTAGTTGAAATTTTGCTAGAATTATAGATGTTAAGAGTAATATTCATATGGGTTCCAGCTCATGTGGGAGTGAAAGGTAATGAAGCAGCAGACAGACTGGCGAACCAAGCTGTGATGGACACCAGTATAGAAATGACAGTATCATATAATAGATATGAAATTAAAGCAATAATTAAAAAAAAAAATGCAAAGATGGTAACATCAGTGGGAAATGGAAAACAAAGGAAGACATATGTATTCAATACAGACACAAGTATCCAGACTTAGAATAGGCCACACTGGACTTAATAAATCAAAGACGTTCATGTCTAAGCATCCAACAGGTCTCTGTGATTGGTGTGGAGGAGGTGAAACGCTTGAACATGTCATCATGCATTGTGGAGGATAGAGAACAGTTATTAGAAGAGTTTAGAAATAAAGGAGATTATGATATTATTATTATGAAATACTTATTAAAGGGAGGCCATATCAGAGCTGCTTTATTAAAGTTCTTGGAAAACACTGGTTTAATTAAAAGTATTTAAGTGTTTTTGTTTCTTTTTGGTTTTTCGATTTATCTATTTTCTCATTAATAAACAGAAATAAAGAAGAAAAAAACACAGTTAAAAGTAAACAATATCAAATATCAATATCAAATATAATACAGTTAAAAGTCACCAAATATAAACAATGTAATAATTTTAAAAGTGAAAGAACCAATGAATTGAGTTTACCTTAATTAGTTTTATATGTTCTAGTTCTGTGTTTTATGTGAAACATGGTTCATCACAGATTAATTAATAAATGCTGTTGTGATAGTTGTAAATGCCTCAATTTAACCAATCGTGTCATTTGTTGAAGTCTGTTGATGTAACCGAATCAAAAAGATAATAAAGATTATAATAATGAACAATGTTGAATTCCATGAAATTAGACTGTAAATGATATTTAATGGTGTTTGAGTTCCCCTGATGGTGTAAATATTGCAGACGTTTGGTATTTTGTCCCTGCGCGCGCACCTTAGTTCATCAGAAACATCCAACAGGATTATGTGAGCACTGTGGAGAAGAGGAATCAGTAGAACATGTTATATGTGTTTGTCAAAAGTATACTAATGAACGAAAAATAATGAAAAATGAACTTAGAAAGATGGGAGTGGATGAATTAAAGCTTAAAATATAGTTACTCGTGGATTAGAGAGTTTATTTCTTTATCTCAAGAGAACAGAGCTGTTTTTTATGGAATGGGTAAACTCTGGTCCACACTCCAATACAGTAGGTGGCGATAATGCACCTTAATGTTGGTGCTACCAGCCATAAAATCGAAGAAGAAGAAGAAGAAGTTCCTCAGATTTGTTCAGATTCATGTGCATCATTGGTTAGTTTACTATACAGTCACTCGGAAAGTAGACCAGACATTTTAATGGAAATAATGCAAACGTTATACAGAATTCAAATGATGGGTATTACAGTGTTTTTTTATGGGTGCCTGCACATATTGGTATCCAAGGAAATGAAACTGCAGATAAAGAAGCAAAAGCAGCAGTAAAGAACAACGACATTAACGTAATTGTTAATCGAGTGAAATCAAGAGTATTATTAAGAAAAGGCTGAAGGAAAGGTGGCAAAAACAATGGTATAAGGAGAAAAAAGGTCGATGGTTTTACAGAATTCAAAGGAAAGTGGGAGAGATGAGAAGTGCAGGGAAAAACAGATGAGATGAAATAGTAATATCAAGGATGAGATTTGGACACACAAGATTAAATAGTACACTTTATAAAATGGGTAAACATGATACGGGAAGGTGTGAATTTTGTGGGCAAGAAGAATCAAGTCAAGTCAAGTCAAGTCACCTTCATTTATATAGCGCTTTTAACAATACAACAAAGCACTGCACAATATCAAAATAGGCAAATTGTGTCAATAATGTAAAATGACAGGATTTAACACTCAATTATCTGCTGAATGCATTTCATTATTGAATTTAGTAATATAATATCTGTGCAATCAGTGGAACGTGTTATTTTTGTCAGAAATACGAAACTAAAAGAAGGATTCTAATGCAAAATTTAGAAAAAATAAAAATGCAATTTAAACTTAGAAATATATTACAAAATGACTCGAGAAATGAATGCTATAGTTTTATTTTTCAGTACCTTAAAATAACAAATTTGTGGGAGAGAATATAAAAATAAAAAACAAGGGGAAGGTAGTAAGTCATTTTGATCCACTCCATACCAGTTGGTGGCGGAAATACACTATTTTGTTGTTTGTCAACCGCCAATAAATTTAAAGAAGAAGAAGAAGAAGAAGAAGAAGAAGAAGAAGAAGAAGAAGTTCATCAGAAAACGATCGAAGCTACAATGGGTAAGCCTTCTTTCTCTCCCTCCTGTATATTGGTTATTAAATTAATGCAATTTATATGATTGTAACTGTTTGGTAATGAGTAAGATAAAATATACTGTGTGTTAGATGTGCTGCACGTGTGACGACAGTTTGATCAATTACAGAAACGTTAGTGCTTTGTTAATGAAACGTGTTAATGTTCTTCCACAAGCTGCATCGATTTTTATTCCCATCAACGACTAAAACACCAAAATAACCATTTCAAAATAATTTTTTTTATTTAAATTCATTGGCTTTTTTTTTTTTTTTCTGTACATTCGTGTGTATGATTGTTTCAGTGTTTGGAGTCAAAAGCTAAAGAATGAATCTGTGGGAAATTAATAGAAATCAATCTCAAGATTTGCTGATGAGATTTTAATGTTATTTAACGCTTTTTCTTTTTTCACATTACTGTTTGTAAAAAACTAGTTTAGTTACTTTACGTTTTTATATTTGAATAAGACTGCAAACAGAAACTGTAAAGATAAGTGTATCAGTCATGTCAGTGTGAGAAGTGTTTTTTTTTCAATAGAGCTGTATTTCTAATGGAAAGCATAATAAATATTATAATTATAACAAAGAGAGATGATCTGCTGCTGATCCTGAATGTCTTGTTTAATTAGTGTTTATAGTCTGAGGCTGATCAATATTATCAGCTGCTGAAAATACTCTTTATTTCATGATAATAGCTCCTGTTTACACCTCATTCATTATGCTGATCTCCTGTAAATTGCCAGTTAAAGTTAATTTAATTCTTATCATCAGACTTAAACTATGCAGTCACTATTGTGATATATACAAGATACAGATGTCCTAACAGCATTTATTTCATTAGTCTGTGTTAAACTGTTTAATGTAAACAAAAACAAATGTAAAAACCAGTGAACAAAACTTTAAACTCGAATGGAAGGAATTATGGAAACACTGATTTATTTCTTGGTTACATACCTGTACTTCTGTTTATTCTTTTGATTTTATTCTTAAAATTGTAATATTTGTAAATATTAAATGCAAAAATCTAACAGACAAACAGAAATGCATGTGTGAATTTGTATTCAGATATTTTACTATAAATAGAGAGAATGAGGATAAGCTTTATTATCAAGTATGTTTACACATACGAGGAATTTGCTATAGTGACAGAAACATGAATGCAGGTTATACATTTACATTTATGCATTTAGCAGACGCTTTTATCCAAAGCAACTTACAGTACATTCAGGTTATGCATGTTCCCTGGGAATTGAACCCACAACCTTTTGCGCTGCTAACGCAATGCTCTACCACTGAGCCACAGGAACACAGCCAGCAGGTAAACATAAATGCTTAATATGTGAATTAGTAGAAAACAGGGTTTCCTCGAGTCCTTAAAAAGCCTTAAATAACGTTTTCCTAATAAAAGGCCTTAAAAAGTCTTAAATTCAGATTCAATGGGTCTTAAATATTTTTGGTCAGATTACCGCTAAAATATATTTTTTCAGTCTGACGGACCCAGTGACTTTACAGTAGGGGTGTAACGATTCACTCATTTTCTCGATGCATCGATTACAAACCCTGACGATGCATATGCATCGATCTCGAAACATGGATTTTTGAATGGTCGATTTCAGACAGTAACTGTATTTTCTAATATAGATAATTGTACCTTATTTTGTAAAAATGTGTAGAAATGATCATAATTTGGTGTAGCTGTTGTCTGCTTTCACTTCACATGATTTAATTATATTTTTACCGTTTTAACTTTAATTTCAGACCTAATGGAGGAGAAACAACATCATGTCAAAACTGGAGAAACAACTCACTCACAGACTGAATGTATTTCTTTACTGAAAAGAAGAGACAAGAAAAGTTTCACCTGCACTCAGTGTGGAAAGAGTTTGTCAAGCAAGACGAATCTCAATGTTCACATGAGGATCCACACTGGAGAGAAACCGTTTACATGTGATCAGTGCGGGAAGAGATTCACTCAATCATCAAGCCTTCAGAAACACATGAGGATCCACACTGGAGAGAAACCGTTCACATGTGATCAGTGCGGGAAGAGTTTCACTCAATCATCAAACCTTCAGAGTCACATGAATATCCACATTGGACAGAAACCGCATGAATGTGATCAATGTGAAAAAACATTTGTGTGGGCTTCAAACCTGAAGAGTCACCTGAAAGTTCATTCAAAGGAGAAACCACATTCATGTTCTTTATGTGGAAAGAGTTTTTCACAACTGTACAGTTTAAAAGCACATCAGAAGATACACACTGGTGTGAGAGAATATATGTGCTTTGAGTGTGAGAAGACTTTTATTACAGCTACAGAATTGAAACAGCACCAGATGATCCACACTGGAGAGAAGCCTTACAAGTGTTCACACTGCGACAAGACATTCAGTCAGTCAGGAAATCTGAAATCACACGAGAGGATCCACACTGGAGATAAACCTTACAAGTGTTCACACTGCGACAAGAGATTCAGTCATTCAGGATCCCTGAAAACACACGAGAGGATTCACACTGTAGAGAAACCGTATCACTGCACTGCATGCGGGAAGAGTTTCACTCATGCATTTTCTACAGAGTCATACAATAAATGCTCATATTTAGTTTATCTTCAGGTTCAGTGCTTTCAGCTGCTACATCTCTTCCATATTAATCTGTCATAAGAAACATAATCTAAATTAGTCACAGTTAATTAATTTCATCTTCAAGACCAGCGGCTTCATCTGTAAGATTCAGACCAACTCAATAATAGAGTCCCCAAGAACAATATCTAAAGTTTTATTTGTGTATAAAACTTTGCTTTATGATATTAATTATATTATTATGCTTTATCATGAGTTTCATTTTATGTTCTTATGCATATTTGTAGAAGCTTTTACGGGTTCAAAATGGTCATGTTCATTAAGTTGAAAAGAAGCTGATTTGTTTTAATTTTATGTTCACTTTTGTTTAAAAAAGCTATTCTTCGCATAGGGTGTATTTTATACTGAACAAAATGAATAATCATGCTGTCTAATCAGCATCTTGATATGCTACACCTGTGAGGTGGATGGATTATCTCGACAAAGGAGAAGTGCTCACTAACACCGATTTAGACAGATTTGTGAACAATATTATAGAGAAATAGGCCTTTTGTGTTCATAGAAAAAGTCTTGGATCTTTGAGTTCAGCTCATGAAAAAGGGGGCAAAAACAAAAGTGTTGTGTTTATAATTTTGTTCAGTGTACAAAATGCAGGTGTAAGATATTCTGTCATGTAGGTTTGCATCTGATCCATCTTCACTTTTATTCACTTGAGATGCTTTATATCTTGTTACTCAATGAAGAGAGAGAACTGTCTTTTACTTTATATTTGCTTCAAGTATTAAACTGTTTTAGTCCACGTTTGTCATGAATGAATAATTTCACAATGTGATCAGTTTGTGGCACTGCTGAGGTGGTATGGAAGCCCAGGTTTCTTTGACAGTGGCCTTCAGCTCATCTGCATCATTGGGTCTGGTGTCTCTCATCTAGATTCTCTATGGGGTTCAGGTCAGGCGAGTTTGCTGACCAATCAAGCACAGTAACACCATGGTCATTGAACCAGCTTTTGGTACCTTTGGCAGTGTGGGCAGGTGCCAAGTCCGAAGCAGAAGGAAGCATGACGTGCACTAACATTTTTTGGTAGATGGCTGCATTGACTGTGGACTTCAGAAAACACAGTGGACCAACACCAGCAGATAACATGGCAGCCCAAATCATCACTGACTGTGGAAACTTCACACTGGACTTCAAGCAACATGGATTCTGTGTCTCTCCTCTTTCTCCAGACTCTGGGACCTTGATTTCCAAAATGTACATTCATCTGAAAAGAGGACTTTGGACCACTGAGTAACAGTCCAGTTATTTTCTCCACAGCCCAGGTAAGATGCTCTGCTGGCGATGTCTCTGGTTCAGAAGTGACTTGGTAGCCCTTTTCCTAAAGGCGTCTGAGCGTAGTGCATCAAGAGTCACCACGCATAGACGTCTTTAGGAAAAGGGCTACCAAGTCACTGAAGTGTTTGAATCAGCTTTGCTTGACTGTATTCTCAAGCTTGAGGTCATCCCTGTTGCTTGTGCACCTTTTCCTACCCAAATTCTTCCTTCCAGTCAACTTTGCATTTAATATGCTTTGATACAGCACTCTCTGAAGAGCCACACCATTCAGTAATGCCCCTCTGTGACCTACCGTCTTTGTGGAGGGTGTCAATAATCGTCTTCTGGATCATTGCCAAGTCAGCAGTCTTCCCCATTATTGTGGTTTCAAAGAACAAGAGATATCCAGAATGTATACTGTAGGATGGTCATTTATTGAAACTCAAATGTAAATATTCTCATATTTTGAGATACTGATTTTTGACTTTCATGATCTGTAAGCTCTAATCATCAAAAAAAAAAAACTTTTGCATTTTTTTACTTCACATGTAATGAATCTAAAATATATGAAAGTTTCACTTTTTGAAATAAGTTAGAAGAAACAATTTATTTAATAAAAAAAAAATTCATGACATTCTAATCTATTGAGATGCACCTGTACAAAATGGCATAAACTAATTGGACCAAATTTCACATTTTGTGTTTTCTGTTATCAGTTTTATTATTTCAGGAGACACAAGACTGTATATATTTTAAAATGTATCTAATAAATCACAATCTAAAATAGATTCCACATCCTCCAGCTTTATAGCATTCATTTCTGTGCATTCTGTGTTTATCTACTGTTTGGAGCATCAGCTCACCTCTTCACCTGTGTCCCACTTCACCTGTGTCCCACTTCACCTGTGTCCCACTTCACCTGTGTCCCACTTCACCTGCCTCCATCACCTGCTGCCCCCTGGACACAAGCTCCTCCGTGCTGCCTCAGCTGCCTGTCACTGCTCTCTGATAAACACCTGTTCATCCACACTGCACTGTAATAATCTATGTATATTTACTGTATATTCACTGAAAGGCATCCTGTACTGTAGTTTTCTATCCATATAGAGTTCATCAGACTGTTAGCTGTGCTGCTGAAAAAAACTATAGAACCCTGCCCAAAACACAATTAAAAATGTAATGGATTTAATGGTTATAATGGGAATTGTCTTGTTTTAATGGAAGCTATAATGGTGTCTACTGGTAAACACTTGAAAAGTATGGATTTTGAGCTAAACTGCTGGAAAGTTACTGCTAATTAATTTGGTGATCATTTCCTCACTTTCATGTCATTCAAACCCTGTATGACTTACTTTCTTCTGTTGAACACAAAATAAGATTTTGTTGAATGTTACTAAAACATTTTGGTTACCCTTGATTTCTACTGTATGGACAAATATTTCTTTAATTTCTCAAATTATGTTCCACAGAAGAAAGAAATTCATACAGGTTTGGAATGGCATGATGTTGAATAAATTATGACAATTTTCATTTTTGGGTGAATCTCTCTTTTGGGTTGAACACAAAATAAGATTTTGTTGAATGTTACTAAAACATTTTGGTTACCCTTGATTTCTACTGTATGGACAAATATTTCTTTAATTTCTCAAATTATGTTCCACAGAAGAAAGAAAATCATACAGGTTTGGAATGGCATGATGTTGAATAAATTATGACAATTTTCATTTTTGGGTGAATCTCTCTTTAAGAACTTTATTATTTGTAACCAGGGGCGGCGCTAGGGGTGGGCTAAGGGGGCTGAAGCCCCGAATGTTTTTATGACCATGCCCTGTAGGCATCATCATCACTGAGTTTTAATGCGCATTAAAATAATAAACTGCAGTTTACTCCCGTCAGGAACCGCCCACTGAAGCTCGTACTTCTGACTGACATATACACATGATAATAAACTTCATATAAACTGGCCAATCATTGATATGAAGTAATAGCAGATCTTGGATCTTTGGGCTTAGCCCCGGATATCCATTCACCCTAGAATCGCCTCTGTTTGTAACTAATAAACACCTAATTGATATACAGTCATGGCCAAACATATCGGCACCCTTGAAAAATATGATCAAAGAATGCTGTGAATTATTATTATTTTTTATTGTTAATCCTTTTGATCTTTTATTTAAAAAAATCACAAAAATATAACCTTTCAGTTGATAATAAGAATTTAAAGTGAGGGAAAATATTGTTATGAAATATATATTTAAATGTCAATTCGATTAATCGATTTAAATCATAAAACTCTTTCAATATTAAGTGTTTGCAGACACACATATAGCACCGAACCAGATGAAAATAAATCGGATAACGTTACGATTCAGTAAAAATACTGCTCAAACAAACGGTGTACGTGTATTTTACAATTATGTGAAATAGCGTGAACTGTTTACCTCAGAAAACCGCCAAACTGAAGCTCGGGCGGGACTGATGGCGTCATCACCGCGAGGCGAAACCAAAAGTAGATGATCAAACATATGGAAAGATATTATGTGACATATTATGATTGCCTTTGGGTCTTCCTTTGTGTTTTGATCATCTACTGTTGGTTCAGTTCAGCTATTTACACTTCACACCGTTTGTTTGAGCTGTATTTTTACAAAATCATGTCTGAATTATTTTCATCAGGTTCGGTGCTATGTGTGTGTCTGCAAACACATATTTAAAGAGTTTTATGATTTAAATCGATTGTCAGGATCAATTGAGAAGTTTCTGTGTCTCTTCGCATTGAAAACCGTAAGTTGTTGGGAAATACTTTGTTGTTATGAATGCAGTAAATAAAAGGAAGGATGAAGAATAAACACAACCTGTTTGTTCTTCAGTGTGTTTTATTCTGCAGGATTCTGGATCTCTCATGTTCCTCTGTCCTTCAATAAACTCTGTCTCTGCAGATTTCACTTCTAACTGATGCTTTGATGCTTGTACCTGTGAGCTGAAAAAATCTGTAAGTCCATTATTTGTTATTATTTATCACCTCCCCCTTAATTAATATACAGGCACAAAAATACATAAGAAAAAACACATACAATTAAAAGATGCCAAATATAAACAATGTAAGAATTTAAAAAGTGAAAGAATAAACACACAAATAAATATAATTTTACAAATGTGCAAGGTGCAAATTTACCACCAATTAATTTAGTTTAACTTAACGTTAATTAGTTTTAGTTTTGTGGTTTATCTGAAACATGGTTTATCACCGACTAATGAATAAATATTGTTGTGATAGTTTCATCTTGTAATGTCCCAATAGCTGATGTTCACATGAACATACATACTGGAGAGAAACCGTTCACATGTGATCAGTGCGGGAAGAGTTTCACAGACTCATCAAACCTCCAGAGACACATGATCATCCACTCTGGAGAGAAATCGCATGCATGTGATCAATGTGGAAAAACATTTGTGTGTGCTTCAAATCTGAATAAGCACCTGAATGTTCATTTGAAGGAGAAACCACATTCATGTTCTTTATGTGGAAAGAGTTTTTCACAACTGTACAGTTTAAAACTACATCAGAAGATACACACTGGTGTGAGAATATATGTGCTTTCAGTGTGAGAAGACTTTTATGACAGATGCAGATTTGAAACAGCACAAGAGGATTCACACTGGAGAGAAACCTTACACGTGTTCACACTGCAACAAGAGATTCAGTCAGTCAGGAAATCTGAAATCACACGAGAGGATCCACACTGGAGAGAAACCTTACACGTGTTCACACTGCGATAAGAGATTCACTCGGTCAGGACATCTGAAATCACATGAGAGGATTCACACTGGAGAGAAACCGTATCACTGCACTGCATGCGGGAAGAGTTTCACTCAATTAACTTCTCTACAGAGTCATAAAATAAACAATCACATTAAGTAGTTTATCTTCAGGTTCAGTGCAAAGCTCTACAGAGAGTCGTGCGCTTAGCTGAGCGCATCTCAGGGTCTGCTTTCCCCTCTCTGCAGGACATCTACCTCAAACGCTGCAAAAGCAGAGCTGCTAAAATCATCAAAGACTCAAATCACCCCGGTAACCATCTTTTCCGTTTACTGCCATCTGGCAAGCGCTTCAGGAGCATGATGGCAAAAACTGAGAGACTGAGGAGGAGCTTCTTCCCTCAGGCCATCAGGCTCCTTAACACAAACTCTGTTTCATAACGTTTACAAGACATAAAAAAAAAAAAAACACATTCATATTCTCATCATCCGTATTGCTGCTATGTGTACATACCCAGTACAGCCCGTTTGCACATCCCTCTCATCCCTCTTATTTATATTACTATTTATTAAGTCCCATATACTGTTTTTGCACATATTACTTGTTTTTGCACATCTTACTTGTCTTGCACATCTTGTTTTGCACTTTTCTTTATTCTATTACACATTTTACTCTTTATTTCTCCTTTTTACCTATATATATGCTCTTGTGGTGTTACTTTTATATAATTTGTATTCTTTGCACTGTCCACTGAGCGGACCTGATTTGATCTACATTTCACTTTTGATTATACCCTGTATAATTTATTATGTGACAAATAAAGAAACCTTGAACGTAAAATATTATGATTGCTTTTGGGGCTTCCCATAATTACATTTATTGTTAAAGCTTTTAAATGCCTAATAAACTAAATTTCACCTCACACCTGGCCACATGTCTGTCTATGTCAGTAACTGTTTTAACATTATTTTTGTTTGATATGTTGTTTTATGGTATTTTGTAGTTTTAAACAGAATTTGGCACGTTTTTGATCATCTACCTTGGATTCGCCTCGTGATGATGACGTCATCATCATTCGCTCGCTTCAGTGGAGGGTTCCCTTTTTTTATTATTATATTTTAACAAAAACATCTCAATTAGGGCTGTGACGGTATTGGATTTTTTCTTACTGCGGTGAAGCAACAACAAATATCGCGGTTTGGCGGTTAATCGCACGACCCCCAAGTAAAACATTTGCCGTGGTCGCACTTGCGCAAGTGCATGGTCTGCTGCTCCAAAGCGTCTGCTTCATATAGTGCACCCTGCAGAGCCACAGCACATTGTAGTATGAGGTGTGAAACATGCTATTTCTAAGACTTAGCAGGTGAAGGAGCAGTCTACCCTCCCGTCGCCGTCAGTCCGTGTCAAATTTTGAATGGGATTAATAGGAAGGTCAGATGACAGACCCACGGCGGCATCACGGCAACTTCACTGTAGAACCAATCATAGGTGGCGGCGTACGTGATAAATTTACATAAAAAACTGAGGTGTGATAGGTACGTCTGAACTAGGTACGCCGGATATATATACGTCGTCTCTATGTTTGTCAACTGAGACAACTGTTACTGGGTGTGGTGCAGATCAAAGAAGATACCGACAAGTGATATTTTCATTCACAAAAGTCTTTAGTGGTCGCGTTGAGGAAAAATACAAATAGTTACAAAAACGAGAAAATATAGAATTCAGCACAACAAAAGAAACAGGAGTGTCACCCAAATTAAAGAAATGAACAAAACAATCCTTATACTAACCTCTAAACTGACTAACAAAAAGAAATATGAAAATAATACCGAAATCTTCGGCGTATACGACGCCTAACAACTCATATAATCAACAAACAAAAGTACAAGGGCGGTGTCACACTCAAACCTAATCTAACAAAGTATAAACTAACCCGATGCACCAACATGCACTTAACTTTGAACTTGACATAGTAAGACTGAAGCTCCAATACGGGCATCAGCGTTATCTTCCACAAAGAATTCGATACAAGTCAATAGACAAGGAACAGATCTATAAATAGATCACAAGGCACCACACAAAGTATAACTCATAAGACAAGATACATTAAGCATCGGTAGACTATTGGTGTCGAACACAAACTGCTGACCGCATTAGAGCACAGGGTACGCTGGCAAGGCGCACACACACACAATCAACTCGCGTTCTCAAATACAGCTGGCACGCCAGCAGATTGGCAGACATCATGACGTCAGAATGATGATTGGCAGTCGAGTCAGCCAATAAACACCGACCTAGAAGTGGAGCAAAAAGGAACACCGAAAGACTGGAGAGCGAGAAACAAAACAATATACACATAACACACGCGGAACGTAACAACGCCTGATATATACGTCGTCTCTAAGTGCGTCACATTATATGACGCCTGATATATACGTCGTCTCTAAGTGCGTCGCATTATATGACGCCTGATATATACGTCGTCTCTATGTACGTCGCATTATATGTATTTGCATTACTATATGTCTTTGTTATAGGCTATTGATTTTACAGTAATTAGTTAACTAACAAGTGGCAATATTGTGTGTGTGTGTACAGGGCCGCTGCTGGTCAAATGGGTGCCCTCTTGTTGTGCCCCCCTTCCTCAAATATTATGGAAGTAAAATAAAAACCACCTACTATATAACTTCAAAATATAACTTTAATAAAATCTAAAAGCAAATAAATAAATAGATTGTATTATTTACAAATTGAAATTGTTGCTTTAGACAGTTACCTATGGCTATTATTTTATTAATACGGTTGTCTGATTAATTTTATAGTCTCAAGCAAAATAAAATTAAGCATTTTTGAAAAACTTTAATTTTGTAAGGGTTGTGATGTCCATAAATTGAATAAATTATAGAGGCTGTGTCATCTCTCTCTCTTTATATATATATATATATATATATATATATATATATAAAGGTGATACAAATGTTTCGATTAAGTGGAGATTTGAATTAAATGCTTGGTCAATAGCCTATATAGGCTAAGTGTAGCAGCAGCAATGACCAGGCCTTTGGATCCCTTTACAGGCATTTGTAATAACATGTACATAAATTGTTTATTTAGTATTTCATAATGTACTTTAACAGTGTTATTCAATGAAACCATACAATTATGAATTAGCCAATCATTATTGCCTCATTGTTTTTATATAATGTATTTTAAGTCATTTGAATTTTGCTTGCGTCTTTTTCGATGATTTTTGGTTGTATTCAGGTTAAAACCGTGGCTAAATATTATTAAATGTGTTACATCAAAGGAATAGCCTAACATGGTAACTTCAGACCTAAAGAGGAGCAGTTATTATAGATGTATGAATTTCTGATACTCAGGAGGAGAACAGCTAATTCTAAACCAGGGTAAGCTATGGTCCTTAAGGTCCACTTTCCTGCAGTTATTACCTCCAACCCTAATCACTTGATAACTCCTGGTTTAGAATTTGCTGGTCTTTTATATTAACCTTGTCCACTAGATGGAGCTATACAATAGGGAATCGTTTTAGACTACGGTGAATCCCAATTCTCTGTCTTACCCTTCCACTTGTTAAATAACATTAGTTTCTATTTTGTATTTTTATTTCATGTCTAAATAGTAAATATTTGTAACGTATTGTAAAAATTAAATAAATAATAGTAAATGATAATAAACATAACAGAATAAAAAATATACTTTACAGTTTACAAATAAATACATTCAATTGATTAGGTGCCTATGGGAAATGTGAATAAAAATAAATTATATAAAATAAATCAAATAAAATATGCCTGTAAGGACAACTAGCACACGTCAAACCATAGTACAGCGGCATAATGTAACGAACAAGTGGAAAGATTAAAGAGATTACTGTCTAAAATAAGTAGTTCATTAGTTGATTTTAAGACCTATGAAATACGAAACATTATATTTATCTGTTTGTGGACCTATAGGAAAATTACATGAATGAGGAACAGCGGTTTTGTTGAGTTTCATTGTGCCACATTTCTATTGTATTTGGTTTATATTTTGTGTTCAGTGTCATCAAATAACGTTTTTTCCTTTGCGTGAGTGATGAATTTCTTCTCTTATCTGTGAAAAACAGTTAGCTCTGAAGTTACCAATTTCAAAATAAGTATTATAGATGTATTACATTTTATTAACACTATTCATAAAAGACTATTAAACTCAACTTGATCCACTATACCACAACTTATTTCTTAACTAATTTATAATTTTCACTAAAACAAAGTGGAAAGAAAACTTTTAATACTTAGCTTTTGTCATCTGCTAGAATCTCATTCAGCTGAATAACTGTATCCAAGATCTGGTCTCCGGTATACATGTAATTTCATATTTCTTTTTATATATTTATAATTGTTTATTTAATCATGGTCATTTGAGTTTTCCTTGCGTGTCTTAGGTTTTAAATACCCTGTAAGCACCGTGCGCGTTTTACCTTGACTTGAATTAATATCAGCGGTAATTCTGCGTCAAGCAGTGTTCAAATAAAATAAAAATCAGCAAATACTGTGGAACCAAATAAATGAGAAACGAATGTTTATTTTTTTAAACATCACATATATAGATTAGGGATGCCTAATAGGTCGATCACGAAGGCAATGCTGGAAGATGCGCTTTAGGTCAGTGTTTCTCAACCAGGGGGGCGAGACATAAAACTACAATATAATATATTCACTAATATTATGACTCGCATGATAAGTCATGCAAAAAAATATATAGCCTATAAAAAATAACAGTAGCCTACCACCTCTCTATATTCTGTGTGGTTGCTCAAAAACGCTGTATGAGTATATGATACACAAACTACATCTCTCAGTTGGATAAAAGAAGCCAGTGTCACACTAGTACACACAAGTTTTGATGGACGACTATTGTAATCAAGGTAAAGCTGATTACAGTGACATACAGGATCGTGCATTAGGCGCGCGTTATGTCCGTTATTAATGCAGCGAGTGTTTTATAACGGATGCTCGCGTGTGTTGGAGAAGTTTGAGAGGATTAGTGGTGTTATGTGCATACAGGCACCAGATGCTCCAAACAGCTTGTTCTTACAGAGGAACTGTTTACTGATAGTGAATAGTGAATAATAATAAACAAATATTTTATTTATTATTATTAAATGAATGCAACAAAGATACCAACACGCCTTTTTAATTATTTATTTGATTTAATATGTATGTCACACTCAGAATTCAACAGGCTTAAAACGGGCGCTTTTATACATTTCGTTTTGAAACTCGTCTGCATCGTCTTGTCTGTGTCACCTCACTCTTCTTGTCTGTGTCACCTCACTCTTCTTGTCTGTGTCACCTCACTCTTCTTGTCTGTGTCACCTCACTCTTCTTGTCAGTCATCTCTCTTTACGTGATAAATGAAATCTGATCTGTGATGTAGAGGTCTGCGGGACTGTTTGAGGTTTTATTCTGCACGCACCCGCTCCCGCGATATATTCACTGTTTGTTCACATTTCTGATGAAAGACAGAGAGATAGACTAACAAATAAAAGTCTAGTCTGCACAAAAATATATTTATTTTATTCGTCTTGTCAAGAGTCTTGAACTTATTGACAGAAAAATGTCAATAACATTTTGCTGCCAACACGGAATAAAGTGTCACAGAGAGGGAAAAAAAGTTATATAAAAATTGTAATCCCTATTTTTATTCGTTTTGTCAGGATATAATTCGTTTAGGCTAACATTCAGCCTACAACACAATAGGAAAAAATGTAGGTTTAGCCTAATATATATTTTAGCCTATAAGTCTTGTCAAAACACTAAATTGATTTAACATCTTGCTGTTAACACAGTGAAGTGCAGCAGAGAAAAATAAATAAATTCGACACAGTCTGTCATTTAAAATGATAGAATAAGCATAATACAAAAAAGAAAAAAGGAAAGACAAGTTGAACGTCCTTCAATGACATCGTTCATAAAACACATCAAAATAGTATAATGGCAAATTCGCATAGGCCTATATTAAACATATAACTTTTATCTTTTATTAACAATATGAATAAGATGGATATATAGCCTGCTTGCCTGTAGGCTATTGCAAGTTAATCGATAACAAATTGTGGATTTGATGGTAAATTTGATCTACAATGAGCTTGGTTTGTCTCGCGGGACACTAAACATAAAGCTGAAACACTGGACTGTCCCGGCAAAATGGGACATCTTGTAACCTTATTGGGGGCGGGGGCGGGGGCGGGGGGGGGGGGGGTAGAAAGCCTCTTCTATTAAAACAACAACAACAACATGACAGCACAGTTTGATAGATCAAGTTGTTGTCTCCTGAAAATAGTATCTTTGAAGATAAACTCAAGCCTGTGGGCAAATATGGGAATGTTTCTGAGATATTTCATGCAAACATCTCTCTAATTGTGATTATTCCTGCAGCTGTAAGCTTTCATTTGAGTAGTCTGTTATCAAGGAAGAAGAAAACATTTTTCCTTATTCATGTTCTTTGTGTGGAAAGAGTTTTTCCCATCTGCAGACTTTAAAAGCACATCAGAAGATATACACTGGTGTAAGAGATTACATGGAGGTGGATAAGTTAAGCAGGTTTAAAGGAGGTTTTAGTATGCTCAGATTCTAGTTATTCTTGAGTATCGAAATTAAATATTAAGTCACCAGACAGGATTTAATTAGTTGAAATTTCGCTAGAATTATAGATGTTAGATTGAAAAATGAGTAATATTCATGTGGGTTCCAGCTCATGTGGGAGTGAAAGGTAATGAAGCAGCAGACAGACTGGTGAAACAAGCTGTGATGGACACCAGTATAGAAATGACAGTATCATATAATAGATATGAAATTAAAGCAATAATAAAATAATAATGCAAAGATGGCAACATCAGTGGGAAATGGAAAACAAAGGAAGACATATGTATTCAATACAGACACAAGTATCCAGACTTAGAATAGGCCACACTGGACTTAATAAATCAAAGACGTTCATGTCTAAGCATCCAACAGGTCTCTGTGATTGGTGTGGAGGAGGTGAAACGCTTGAACATGTCATCATGCATTGTGGAGGATAGAGAACAGTTATTAGAAGAGTTTAGAAATAAAGGAGATTATGATATTATTATTATGAAATACTTATTAAAGGGAGGCCATATCAGAGCTGCTTTATTAAAGTTATTGGAAAACACTGGTTTAATTAAAAGGATTTGAGTGTTGTTGTTTCTTTTTGGCTTTTTTATTTATATTTTCTCTCATTAATAAACAGAAATAAAGAAGAAGAAACACATACAGTTAAAAGTAAACAATATCAATATAAAATATCATACAGAAGACACCAAATATAAACAATGTAATAATTTTAAAAGTGAAAGAACCAATGAATTGAGTTTAACTAATTTAGTTGTATATGTTCTAGTTCTGTGTTTTATATGAAACATGGTTCATCACAGATTAATTAATAAATGCTGTTGTGATAGTTGTAAATGCCTCAATAGCCGATCGTGTAGTTTGCTGAAGTCTGTTGATGTAACCGAATAAAAAAGATAATAAAGATTACAATAATGAACAATGTTGAATTCCATGAAATTAGACTGTAAATGATATTAAATGGTGTTTGAGTTCCCCTGGTGGTGTAAATATTGCAGACGTTTGGTATTTTGTCCCTGCGCGCGCACCGTAGTTCATCAGAAACATCCAACAGGATTATGTGAGCACTGTGGAGAAGAGGAATCAGTAGAACATGTTATATGTGTTTGTCAAAAGTATACTAATGAACGAGAAATAATGAAAAATGAACTTAGAAAGATGGGAGTGGATAAATTAAAGCTTAAAAATATAAAAATACTTGTGAATTAGAGAGTTTATTTCTTTATCTCAAGAGAACAGAGCTGTTATTATGGAATGGATAAATGCTGGTCCACACTCCAATACAGTAGGTGGCGATAATGCACCTTAATGTTGGTGCTACCAGCCATAAAATCGAAGAAGAAGAAGTAGTTCATCAGAAAGGAGACCAGTGCGGAAACTGGAGGAGCTGAACACGCAACGCCAGCTGAAGCTTGGGCTCTGATCCTCTGAGATTACACCTTTTTTTTATATATATGTATAGCAAAACAGATTCATCACCCATGTGCGTAAGATATACAGTAGGTTTCACAGAACAAGGAAACCTTAAGAATCACATGATCATCCACACTGGAGAGAAAGTGCATGAATGTGATCAATGCGGGAAAACATTTTCGTGGGCTTCAAACCTGAAGAAGCACCTGAAAGTTCATTCAAAGGAGAAACCACATTCATGTTCTTTATGTGGAAAGAGTTTTTTAGAACTGCAGAATTTAAAACGACATCAGAAGAGACACACAGGTGTGAGAGAATATATGTGCTTTGAGTGTGAGAAGACTTTTATTTCAGCTGATCAATTGAAACGGCACCAGATTATCCACACTGGAGAGAAACCTTACAAGTGTTCACACTGTGACAAGACATTCATTTCGTCAGGAGAAATTAAATCACATGAGAGGATCCACACTGGAGAGAAACCTTACAAGTGTTCACACTGCGACAAGAGATTCATTTGGTCAGGACATCTGAAAAGACATGAGAGGATCCACACTGGAGAGAAACCTTACAAGTGTTCACACTGCAACAAGAGATTCAGTCGGTCAGGAGACTTAAAATCACATGAGAGGATTCACACTGGAGAGAAACCGTATCACTGCACTGAATGTGGGAAGAGTTTCAGTCATTCATCTAATCTACGGAGACATAAAACATACTATCACTATTAGTAGGTTAGCTTCAGGTCCAGCGCTTTCAATTGTTACACCACATCTCTTCCATATTAACAAAGTCTCTTTAAGACAAGTCATGTCTCAGCGGCCATCTTTGAAATGCCTCTCGGACATCCAAGTGCAGCTCCTATCACTTTGTATGGGGAAGCATCGATTTCTCCAAAACTATTCACTAAGTTGTATTCCTGTTCACTGTTCTGTATTCCAAATCATCAGTCCGCATTCTGCTGGATCTATCTGCTGTTTTTGACACGGTCAATCATCACTTGGATTCCACTTCGCTGGTTTGAATCCTATCTCACTGGCCGGTCTTTCAGGGTGGCCTGGGGAGGGGAGGTATCCAAAGCACATCAATTGGCCACTGGAGTTCCCCAGGGATCGCGGTTCTTGGACCCCTCCCTCTTCTTCACATACACTACATCACTGGGTCCCATCATACAGGCACATGGCTTCTCCTACCATTGCTACGCTGATGACACACAGCGCTATCTCTCATTTCGACCAGATGATCCAATGGTAGCTGCACAGATCTCAGGCTGCCTAGCAGACATCTCGGCATGGATTCAATTTCAAATTTATTTATATAGCACATTTAAAAAACAACCAAGGTTGACCAAAGTGCTTCACAATGTCCGGAAAAGCTCCCACACAAACAAAATACAGTAAACATGTCACAATGTCTCGACTCCACTCAAAATAAAAGCCAAGGAATACAGGTGTCTTAAGAAATTACTTAAAAATTCCAACATTCTGAGCAGTTCATATGTGTACAGGTAAACCGTTCCACAAATTAGGTGCCACCACTGAAAAAAAGGCTCGGTCACCTTTATTTTTTAATCTGGTTTTCGGAACATCCAAGAGTACCTGATTGCATGACCTCAGTGCTTTAAGAGGAGTGTGGACACGTAAAAGCTCTGATAAATTTGCAGGTACCAACCCATGTAAAATCTTAAAAACAATCAATAAAATCTTGAACTCATTCCTGAGGCGGACAGGAAGCCAGTGTAGTGAAGCTAAGACCGGGGTAATGTGCTCATACTTTTTTGTCCCAGTTAAGAGCCGAGCTGCTGCATTCTGGACTAACTGTAAGCGTTGAAGAGATGACTGATGATGAAAGACCATCACCTACAGCTTAAACTGGCAAAGACTGAGCTTCTTGTCTTCCCTGCCACTCAAACTCTACAACATGACTTCACGATTCAGTTAGGTTCATTAACAATTACCCCATCAACGGTTGTCGCGGACTTGGACTTTTACTTTATCAAGTGTGGGAAGTCAAGACACCAAACAAAGAGCTGGTAGGTAACCTTTATGTATGGTTTAATATGTTTGTATGGTTTTCTCAGATCAATGTGTTTACCCCGTCAGGCTCTGCTCGCGTTGGTCGTGGTTGATTTCAATCGAATGTTCAGTCAACGTTTAATAAAACACAATAAAATTAAAATACGCTGGGCGCTATCAAACGATAAAGACTGTCATGGCGATTTGCATATTTTTTATCAGTTTATTTTGTGACAGTGACCACATAGCAAGATTGAAAAAAAAAAAAAAATTATAATTGTCTGGTGACACGTTACTTGTTAATGCATGAGAGTAAGTCAGTTAAATTGTCAGGCTGCTAACTTAGTCATTTACACGTGAAATGACATGGATGCATTCTGTGCATTTCATTCACAACTTGAACAATTTTTGTTGAGATTGAGAATAACAGACACACATGACAGTGTTTCTTTTGAAGGCAGGAAAGAGAGCAGTGTCAAGCCATGAAAAGAAGTAAAGATATAGGGAGTTTCTTTCAAAGAAAACAAAAACAAAACAAGTGTAGAGGCAGAAGCAACTGAAGAAAATGTTAGTCACCAAGAAGAAAATGTCAGGCAGCAAGAAAAAAATGTCACTGGAACAGAATCAGCCAGCAAGGAATCAACAGGCCAGACAGACAGTGATGCCAGTGGACCCAGCCGACAGCAGTGGCCTTCGTTTTCCTCTGTGCTTCCTGCAACTTCAAGTATGTGAAGTGAAAGGAAAGGTTTAGCTGAAAGGTAGCGGGCGCCCCGAACAACCCAAACGGAAGCGTGACAAATTGGTGCAATCCAAACGGCGTTGTGAAGGCTGACTTTTCTTTGGATAAGGGTGATAAGGGGATCTGCCAATATCCTTTAGTTAAGTCCAGTGTCGAATAAAAGCGGTACCCAGCCGATCAAGCAACTCGTCAACCCGCGGCATTGATAGGCATCGAACGACACATTCACCTTGCGATAATCCACGCGAATCGGACCGAGCCGCCTGTTTCGGTACCAAAACGATTGGCTCGCCCAGTCACCGCGGGACTCTTCTATCACTCCCATCTCTAGCATTGCCTCTAATTCCGACTGGACCACCTTTTTCTTGTCCGGCGCACTACCATGCCGGCCGGTCTCAATATGGTGCTGGATAAGGTTGGTTCGACCGGCCAGATCCAGCGACGCGGGCGGTGGCACTGGACCCACTGCGCGTCCTCTTCGAGCCGCAATAAACTGCTCCAGCACCACCTGGTCGATGATATAATCGACGCCGCCTTCTCCGCCAACAGCCATCTGCGGCAGGCGTCCCGGAGCTGGTGAGCCATCATCAAGCGGCGGGGCCGTTCTCCCCAGCTCCAGCGACCGAAGCGCTGGCGGTGCTGCTCGGGGCCCGGCCAACCCGCTGGAGGATGGCTCGTTCAGGTCTTCATAGACCAGGAGGTTCTGGACTGGCAGCTGCTGCCGCCAACTGCGCCTCCCGGTTAGCAGGGGGATGAGGCGCTGGCCATCCGTTTGGGGCCACCCACATGCCGCCGCTGTTTTCTCGAACAGGTCGAGGAACGCCTCCGGGTCATCCTGCGGCCCCATCTTCTGTACCGGCATGTGTGGTGGCGGGCCGTTGTTGAACTCTCCCGGCCCGAACCTCAGTCCATCCAGCTCCGGAGCAGCTCGCGGTCCTCCCGCTGGTTCTGGACGAGGCACAAAATCTTCTCTCCTGGTCTGCCCTCATGTCCATCAGCGCCTTGTGGTGTTCCTGGTGGAGTCCCGCGGCGATTGGATAACCTCCAAACGGGCGATCCGTTGGTGAGGACATGATGGCAGTGGCGTTCCGGCTTCCTTCCCGGGTTTCGCAACCAGTGTAACAAAGTTCGTAATGGAAGGAAGGAAGCGGACAGGGTTGGCTTGGAAGACTCGGGTGAAATTTATTCAGATAAACTTAAACAGCTGCGCACTCTGCGCGCTCTAAAAACATCAACTCTCTCGGTTGTCTCCGCGATCACTCTCAGCATTCGTTTCGGCTGTCTCCCGCTCACAGACCGTGCGCCCGAGTCTTCACTCCGTCTTTCTCCTCGAGTTCCCACTCCACGGTGGCTTTATTGGGTCTCTCCACGCCAATTACTGCAATCAGACACAGGTGTTCCTCATTTTGCACTTGACCCACTTACTTACCGCTGTCTCCTGAGTCTTTCTCCCGCTGCAGACTTCGCTGAACCACGCCCCCCTCGCCACAATGACCGATTGCCTTCTTATTATTGGATATGAATTGTATGTTATTATTGTAACTAACTTTCATTCAAATTTAATTTGCAGAATCAATTGTATGAATTCTAGTTTGTTTTAATTGACAAACTACACCTTCTGCACTGATAATTATTTTAATTATTACTCATTGTTTAAATTGATTGAGGACCCCTGGTAGGCTAGTCATCGCTATAAGAAGACCATTTTCTTTATTTGCAGACATTTCACAGTCTTGGGCAGCAGGACCAACACAGCCGCACTTGAAGGTGTTCCCTCGAACCATAAAGGGCGACCGGGAAAGAGCTTTCAACAAAATGTGGTACACACAACACCAATGGCTGGAGTATTCTGTAACCCGAGACTCTGCATATTGTTTTCCGTGTCAACACTTTTCTCTCCCTGGTATTCAAGAGACTTCATTCACATCATCACTGGGCTATTCTAACTGGAAGAAGGCAATGTAAAAAGATGGTGGTTTCAGGGGACATGAAAAATCTGAAAATCATGTTAATGCCATGATAGCATGGAATGAAAAAAAAAAAGAATCTTGACAGACACTTCAATGTTAAATGCCCTCGATAAGAAACACCAAGTAGTCGAACAAAATCGTACCTATATTAAAACAGTTGCTGAGGTACTTTTGTTTACTGCAACGCAAAACATTTCACAAAGGGGGCACCTTGAGACCGATGCATCTACAAAAAAAGGAAACTTTTTAGGCATTATGGATTTGATTGCTAAGCATAGTCCACTAATTGACAATAAATTAAAAGCTGTGGGGAATGCAAAATACACAAGTAACACTATACAAAATGAAATTCTTGAATGTCTGTCAGATATGGTACGGGAAAGCATCATCAGTGAAGTCAAGGAAAACAAATATTTTTCCATCATTGTAGATGAAACAAGGGATTTAAAAAAGAAAGAGCAACTGTCATTAGTACTTAGGTACTATTATAATGGTGCAGTCCATGAAAGCTTCCTTGAGTTCAAGCAAGCTACTGAGCTTGATGCAGAGGGACTCACTCAAAAATAATACAATGCCTGGAGACGTATGGACTTGAGTACAGGTCAAATCTAGTGGGGCAAGGTTACGATGGGGCCTCAGTCATGTCAGGGAGACACTCTGGAGTTGCAGCAAGGATTAAAGCTAAAACAAATCACGCTTTTTATGTGCACTGCAACGCACATTGTCTTAACCTTGTTCTCGTTGACTCAACAAAATCAGTGCCTGAGTCTGAAACCTTCTTTTCTTTGCTACAGAAATTTTATGTGTACATGTCAGGCTCCTATGTGCACCAGAAATGGCTCTCTGTGCAAAAGGAAATGTATCAAGGTGCCCCAAGAGATCTACAAAGGCTCAGTGACACCAGGTGGGCATGTCGGTACCAGGCTTGCAAAAACATTAAGGACAGACTGCCTGCTGTATTGCGTGTGCTACATGATATTGATGTGGAGAACAGAGGAGAACGCTCTGTGGAGGCACGGGGTTTACTTGCCCAACTGGATCTCACCTTTATCGGATCACTTGTCATCTTTTCAAAAGTCCTTGGAGAGGCAAAATTCCTTGCAGACATGCTTCAGTCAACGCCTCTTGATTTAGCGAAGGCCGTGGACTTAGTTGAAGCATTTCAAGACACCCTCCAAGACCTAAGAAGTGATTCATCTTTTGATGAAATCTGGAAAGACACTGTAGACACTGGAAAGCAGTGCAATGTTGCAGTAGAAACTGTGGTGAAAAGACCACAAAAAATGAGTTCTAGATTGAGCGGGTCAATTGTTGAATCCACTGTTGGACAGCGGAGGTGTAAGGAAGGAGACATGGAACTGTTCAGAAGTGGTATATTCTTCCCCATTCTGGACTGTCTGAGTGGGGAGATGCAGAGGCGTTTCAGTAAGTCAAACTGCAGTATAATGAAAGGTATACAAGCACTGAACCCTAAAAGCAGAAACTCTCTGGATGAAGAGACCATTTTTGGCTTTGCTAGGATTTATGAATGTGATACTGATGACATAAAACATGAACTGCATCAAGACTGTAATTGAATTGTCTAGTCTCCTAGAGTTTACCATCTTCCTTGAGCCATTCAAAGAAGTGTTTTATCAGCTTTTTCGTTTGTGCTGCATAGCTGTGAGGAGAGCCAAATATCTTGACTTAGATGATTTTGTTAGACGGTTTGCCAGTCACCACCGAAACAAAAGAATCCAGCTGTTTTAGTTGAGGTCTGCCTTCTTTCTTTTTCGACAGTCTTCCTCTCTTTCTGCTACTGTTTTTATTGTTTCTAAACTAAAGACTGTTCTTTAATATATTAGCAGAGCACTATGTAATGGTTCCATATTTTATTCTTAAACTGTGGTGTTTTCATTTGAACTGTTACAGTGCTAAAACTTTAACTCTGTGTTACTCAGCTTTTTTGTAAATTAATCTGAAAGAAATGTTGAATGAAACACTATGATGTTTTGGCCAAACCATTTGAATTATTACAGTGGGGGGAATTTTTTATTTTTATTTATTATTATTTGAAAGAGATTGTGAATAAAACGACTGTATATTGTAATGGCCAAACTACTTAAATGAAGAAATAAAATAGTTGACATCGTTTCTGCTTCTGGGTTTTTAAAATTGCTCATTATTAAAATTGCTTTTATTTTATAAACTTGTTAGTTTTATGAAAACACTAAAAATAATAAACACTGGCTCTCAAATTTAACTTAATGGATATATACAGGGATGACAAAAACGAAATTAATAAAAAATGTGCTTTATTATTTGTTTACAAGTAACTTTATTCAAGTTAAAAAATAATAAAATCAATAGGATTTACGTAATATACTGTAGAATTTAGCTTTTCTTTTGGTCACTGGCGGCCACCCCGTTTGGAGGCAGTGCCCCAGCATGCCCCCACTGAAAATGCTCTAGACACGCCCCTGATAGGCGGCGACAAAACATGCGCTGCTCAAGCTCCACTAAAAACTTGCGATGTGAAACAGGTGTTAAAGACATTCAAATCTGCATTCATGCTGCTGCTGATCCAGAAAGAGCAACGATCACTTGTTCACGGTTTGGCGGTTAATCGCAAGAAATCGAAATAATACTGATGAAAAAGAACGGGTTGAATGTTGAACACTTTCGTTACCATATAGCTATAAACTGTGATAAAAGTTCATCAGCATATATTGATTAATCTAATGTTGTATACAAAAAACTGAGAAAGTTAGTCCAATAGTGCGACCAGTGGGAAGAATGAGTAGAGCCCCGAATGACTTGATCAAGAACAAATGCAGCTTGTAATTGAACACGTCTTATTTATTCTTAAAACAGCAAATTAAATTAACAATAATAACAAAACAATATTAATCTCTATAACTTTGCTTTTTTTTTCGACATCATCTGAGTTTAATAGGAATTATGGAACAGTCTTCGTAATCGTTTGTAACCCATTCTTTGTACAACAAATTATTAAAAGAATAACAACCTGAGCAAGCTGCAGAAACAACAAGCCGAGCTCAACATGCCCCATGCTTAGTTCTGGTGAGATGTGTTCTTTAGAAATTGTTTTTCGGAAATTAAATATATTTTTCATGAAACCAAACAATTTAACTTCCCTGAGAAGAATGTCCCGAGTCAGACTTGCCTGACGTGGGTTTCTGACCATTTTGCAGTCGGAGTTGAATGTTCTTCAAGGACAGCGCCTCCACACTTTGCTCCATCCTTATTCTGCTCTGTCACTCATCCTCAGGGCTCTAGGCCCTGCCGTGCCGCCCCCACTTCACTCAAATATGATTTTAAAGATGCATGTGAAATATTGGATAATTTGTTTGACACAACTACATTAAAATAAAAGCAGACACGGGCATGTTTTATGATTATTATTTTTTTCCCTACTGCAATGTAAAATAAATAATAAATAACCACTAAAGCTGCAAACGCAGATTAAGTGTACAAGACTGAAGTGGCTATGGGTAGATTTGGGAGAATCCTCGGTGAGCAGCGCTAAACAGCTGGTGTGCACAGCTATTCACAGTCAGGGCTTAATCTGAACAAACCCGGTCCGGATCAGCACCTCCGAACTCAGATCATCTCATCTGGCGGATCCTCTTCCTCCAGTGAAATACGGTCGTGTCAGGGTTATTGTAGGTTTTCATTTTTAAAATAGTTTTTATTTTAATATTTCTTTCAATTTTCGCTATAAATTTAAGTTTAGTTTTTATTTATTTTTTATAATTTTGTTATTTTAGTGTAGTTTTTATTTTTTGGAGTTTTCTAGGTTAATTTCGGTTTTAATTTGAGTTTTAGTAATTAAAGTTTAGCAGAATTAAAATAACACTTCCAGAGCACAGACCAAATATATTTTAATTTAAGCGTATTGATGCAAACCACTAGTGACACTAAATTAAAGCATGCTGATTAGAAAATTATTAATTTGATTATTATATATAGTTGCTGTTGGTTTCGTTTTGTTTTAGGTTTTCATTGTTTTTTATACTGCTTTCTTTCTTTCTTTCTTTCTTTCTTGTCTTAATGATTTTATTTTCGTCAAATAAAGTTTTTAATACAACATATTTTACCATTTAAACATGTATACAATATTTCTTATATTTAAACTCGTTTAACAAGCATTTTAGAAGTAAAAATTTAAAATGTAATACTTGCAAAAAGCCTGATCTGGCTCGTTTAGGTGACTTGGTTTGCTTCGCATAAAATAAAATCGTTTACGGTTTTATAGATTAAATGAAACAAACCTATATTTGACCAAAAAAAGTATGTGGCACTGGGAACTGCTCTCACCCGAAGAGAAGGCAAAATATCTGAGTGCACTCAATGCAAACGCAGACTCTGCGACTGTCATATAGGAGATGGGTTACACAAAAACTACACAAACATTAAAACAATTGTTTTTATAAAATAACCGTGATTTTTAGAGTATATATATGCACACAAGAAAAGCAACTGATGGAAGCTGGTAATCACTTAAGGGGGTCAACCAAGTGTTTGCGTGAATTATTCCTTACCTCTCCATCCTCTGATGCCGGATCGGTCACCCCGCTTTATTACACAAATTAAACACTGTATATGATAAGGGCTAAATATTTAGTATTCCACTTGGCTAAAACACAACAAAACATTATTTTGGATGTTTAATAAATAGCATTACACTTGTTTTATCTCCCCCGCGCTTTATCTCTCACACACATACATTATGCTGCAATCTTACCTTTCAGAAGCGCGTGTCTGGCTTTAAAACCCATAAGACATCACCAGCAGTAAAAGGAATTCATGTCTGGATAGTTTTATTCGTTTTGATGACATTTATTAATGTACATTATAATGTTTTGCATGTAGAGTAGTCTATTGATTACGCTCAGTTGGGGGGTGCCGCGGGAGCAGCATTACTATGAAGCAAAATTAATTTAGATTTGGAACAACTAAGGGGTGATAAAGAATGACCAAAAGATAAACTAAAAACATCTGTCCTTTTGCTCTGACTGAGTTGCCGCCCAGGCGACTGCCTAGTTCGCCTAAATGCACGCGCCGGCCCTGCTCATCGACAGCCCGCCTGTTCTGTCAGGGTGCCGTTATGCACGTGCTGTGCAATAAAATACATGACACGGAACCTGTTTGTTCTTCAGTGTGTTTCATTCTGCAGGGTTCTGGATCTCTCTTGTTCTCTCTGTCCTTCAATAAACTCTGTCTGTGCAGATTTCACTTCAAACTGATGCTCTGATGCTCGTCTTCACTTGTAGACGGAAATTAATACAAATCAATAAACCCATTCCTGATTAAAACAGTATACTTAGTTACAACTTAATTATAATATACCTATCTATCAAAGTGTTCTATACTAATTCACAAATTATATTTATTTTGTGTTTTATATGAAGCAAGGTTTATCACAGATTCATTAAATAAATGCAATTATGATACTTAGTTATATCTTGTAATGCCAAAATAACTGATCGTATTGTTGACTTAAGTCTGTTAATAGCAATAAAACGAGCTTAATGTGGAAATTAACAGATCTGAAGTCATCAGCATAATGAATGAGGTGAAAAAAGGATATTGACATGAAATAAAGAGGATTTTCAGCAATATTCTGATAATATCGATGATAATCAGACTATAAACACTCATTAAACAAGCCATTCAGGATCAGCAGCAGATCATCTCTCTTTGTTTGCTGATAGAAACTGATTGTTTGACTCACAATAAATGATGAAATCCTGGGAAATCGTTCTAATGTGACAATTACTTCTCAAGTGATACAGAAAAAATAATAGGCTAATATAAAGACACTGACATCTTTATTTATGTATTTGTCTGATTGAATATAAATATAATTGTATTTTCTAATAACTAATGTTACATTCACAACAACAAAACAGTTGTCTCTTATCGTTTTGTATGAAGAGAGACCACAAAGCCTTCTTTAGATAGCTATACATGTTAGCAGGCACACAAACAGCACTGAGTCCGATAAAAAACTATTAATTGGTGATTAAACAAACTATGTAACGTGTATTTTACAATTATGTGAAATAGCGTGAACTGCTCACCTCAGAAACTCCACTGAAGCGCGCGAATTATGACGTCATCACCGCGAGGCGAAACCAACGGTAGCTGATCAAAACAGCACCAAATTCCGCTAAATGCATAAATGTAAATGTAAATGTAATAGCTAACTCTGACACAACACTTATGTTGTGCATTGTCCCTGTATAAATACATGAAATAAACTAAATATTACTCGTATAGTTTTTGTCAATAACCATTGCTAATGTATAGATGATTAATGGTTTTATCATGATGAAAGTTTTACTACTATACTGAATGAAATAGCCCTCTTCGTGGCTGGTGTTTATACATTTAATTTCATAACCTTGCTCTACAGATCTGCATATTACATTAAATGCTACTGTTTTTAATAGCGTTCATTACGTTTCTGCAGATAGTATCATTATGTTTGTTGCCCTGTGGTATACTGTCCATGGGCTTTTCTTTATTACTGTCAGTTTATGAACAAGTAAATACAAAATAAACCGTAATTAGTTTAAATATTTTGTAAATTAGATAAGATAAACCTCCCTCTTTATTAACTTTATTATGTCATCATGCATTGTGGGGGTATGTGGAGGATAGATAATAGTTATAGGACAAATGAGAGTATGATATTATTATTATTAAATAATTATTAAAGTGAGGCCATATCAGAGCTGCTTTATTTAAGTTCTTGGAAAACACTGGTTTAATTAAAAGGATTTGAGTGTTTTTGTTTCTTTTTATTTCTCTTATCTCCCATTAATATACAGAAATATAGAAAAAACAAACACAATTAAAAGACAACAAATATAAACAATGTAATAATTTTAATTTTAAAAGTAAAAGGACCAATGAATTGAGTTTAACTTAATTTGTTTTATATGTTCTAGTTCTGTGTTTTATATGAAACATGGTTCATCACAAATTAATTAATAAATGCTGTTGTGATAGTTGTAATGTATCAATGATCGTGTCATTTGCTGAAGTCTGTTGATGTAACCGAGTCAAAAATATAATAAAGATAATAATAATTCACAGTGTTGAATTGCATGAAATTAGACTGTAAATGATATTAAATGGTGTTTGAGTTCCCCTGGTGGTGTAAATATTGCAGACGTTTGGTATTTTGTCCCTGCGCGCGCACCGTAGTTCATCAGAAACATCCAACAGGATTATGTGAGCACTGTGGAGAAGAGGAATCAGTAGAACATGTTATATGTGTTTGTCAAAAGTATACTAATGAACGAGAAATAATGAAAAATGAACTTAGAAAGATGGGAGTGGATGAATTAAATCTTAAAAATATAGTTACTCGTGGATTAGAGAGTTTATTTCTTTATCTCAAGAGAACAGAGCTGTTTTTATGGAATGGGTAAACTCTGGTCCACACTCCAATACAGTAGGTGGCGATAATGCACCTTAATGTTGGTGCTACCAGCCATAAAATCGAAGAAGAAGAAGTAGTTCATCAGAATGTTTTACAAAAAGAAAAACAAATCCAGTTATAAATATTAAAATGTATGGAAAACAATTAGAGCAAGTGTCAGTTATTAGATTTCTGGGAAAGTGGATGGATACTAAACTGAATTTTAGAATTCATATCCAGAAAATGGTTGCAAAAAGCAATACATTTAATGAGGTGTTTGGCAGGAGTTGAATGGGGAGCATGCCGTCAGTCTCTTAAAAGAGTATCCGGTGCACTGATAAGAGCAGCTATTGATTATGGTTGTATGGTGTATAGTTCTGCATCTAAATCTCAACTTTTAAAGGTTGAGGCAATTCAATCACAAGCACTTCGAATATGTTGTGGAGCAATAAGATCCTCTCCAATCACAGCAGTACAAGTAGAAATGGGTGAAATGCCTCTTGAATTTAGAAGGCTCAAGTTAAAGATGAGATACTGGATTAATATAAAAGGTCACTCAGATAGTCATCCAATTAAGAAAGTTCTGAATAATTGTTGGCAATATGAGTATAAAAATCTATCAAGCTTTGGATGGACTGCCAATGAGGAGGCCCAAAGTATGGGATTAAGTGACATCAAAATAGCCCCTTCTGTGGCAACTTCAGCAATTCCCCCTTGGCTTTTTCCTATGCCTGTAGTTGACACTCAACTTTACGAAGGAAAACATAACAAGGAAAGAAGTATATTAACACACATAGAAGTGCAGCAATATATTGAGCAAACATATTATAGCACAGTAAAAATATACACGGATGGCTCTAAAGATCCTGAATCTGGATTCACAGCAGCAGCAGTTTATATACCCCAATTCAAAGTAAACATTTCAAAAAGTATTTCAGATCAGATATCTGTTTTACTACAGAGATTATAGCAATATTCCTAGCCCTTCAGTGGATAGAAGTACAACCAATAAGATCAGTAATTTGCACAGACTCCCTTTCAGTTTTAAATAGCTTGTTACGTGGAAATGCAACAGCAAGACAAGATATGATATTTGAAGTGATGCAGAGTTTATTTAGAATAAGTCAATCAGGACTAATAGTAAACTTCATGTGGGTACCATCACACATGGGTGTGGATGGAAATGAGGTGGCTGACCATCTGGCTAAACTGGCTTTGAAACAAGCACAAATTGACATTAAAGTGTCAATGAGTAAAACAGAAGTAAAAGGGTTAATTGCAAATGAAATAAGAAAGAAATGGCAGAAGGAGTGGGATAGTGGAAAAAAAGGTAGACACTTATATCACATTCAAGAGAAAGTAGCTAGAGAAAGAAGAAAGTATGGCAATAGAAAATATGACGTTTTAATGTCAAGGATGCGTATTGGACATTGTTTGCTAAATCAGTGCCTACATAGAATGAGGAAACATGAAACTGGAAAGTGTGATAAATGTGGTCATGCTGAATCAATAGAACACGTTCTTATAGTGTGTGAGATGCATATGAAAGAGAAAGATTTCTATTAAATCAAGCGTTAAGATCCTTGGGAATAAATAATTTGACACCTCAGGTTATATTAGGAAATGGCCCAAAGCAATCAAGAATATTCCATGAATAATTTTTTTTCTTAAAAGAAACAAGATTGATAAATAGAATTTAAGAGATTGTAGTAGTATTTCGTTATATTTGTGTTATATTTGTTATTTATTTAAAATGGATGTATTATTTATGTATGTTTGTTGTTATTATTTTTTATTTCATTTAATGTTTTTTATTTTATCCATGTCCCCCCTTCCAGAGTTAATTGTATTATTGTTATCCAACTTCCTAAACATTATGCGCTCCACACTCCTATCCAGTAGGTGGCGGGAATGCACCATTTTAGTTGGGTTGCCAACCGCCAATAACACGAGAAGAAGAAGTAGTTGTTCATCAGAAAACGAGCGAAGCTACAATGGGTAAGCCGTCTTTTTTCTCCTGTATATTGGTTATTAAATTAATGTAATTTCTATGAGTGTAACTGTTTGGTAATGAGTATATTAAGATAAAAATATACTGTGTGTTCGACGTGCTGCACGTGTTTTTCTCCTGTGTTTGTTTTCTGTACATTCATGTGTATGATTGTTTCAGTGTTTGGAGTCAAAAGCTAAAGTATGAATCTGAGGGAAATTAATAGACAGCAATCTCAAGATTTTCTGATGAGAATGTAATGTCATTTAGCGCTTTTTCTTTTTTTACATTAATGTTTGTAAAAAAAAAAGTTTAGTTACTTTACGTTTTTATATTTGAATAAGACTGCAAACAGGAACTGTAAAGATATATCATGAGAAGTATGTTTTTTTCAATATAGCTGTATTTCTAATGGAAAGCATTATAAATATTATAATTATAATAAAGTGAGATGATCTGCTGCTGATCCTGAATGTCTTGTTTAATTAGTATTTATAGTCTGAGGCTCATCAATATTATCAGCTGCTGAAAATACTCTTTATTTCATGATAATAGATCCTGTTTTCACCTCATTCATTATGCTGATCTCCTGTAAATTGCCAGTTAAAGTTAATTTAATTCTTATCATCAGACTTAAACTATGCAGTCACTATTGTGATATCTACAAGATACAGATGTCCTAACAGCATTTATTTCATTAGTTTGTGTTAAACTGTTTAATGTAAACCAAAACAAAAGTAAAAACCAATGAACAAAACTTTAAACTCGAATGGAAGGAATTATGGAAACACTGATTTATTTCTTGGTTACATAACTGTACTTCTGTTTATTCTTTTGATTTTATTCTTAAAATTGTAATATTTGTAAATATTAAATGCAAAAATCTAACAGACAAACAGAAATGCATGTGTGAATTTGTATTCAGATATTTTACTATAAATAGAGAGAATGAGAATAAGTTTTATTGTCAGGTATGTTTACACATACGAGGAATTTGCTATAGTAACAGAAACATGAACAGGGTTTCCTCGGGTCCTTAAAAAGTCTTAAATTCAGATTCAATGGGTCTTAAATATTTTTGGTCAGATTACCGCTAAAATATATTTTTCAGTCTGATGGACCCAGTGACTTTACAGTAGGGGTGTAACGTTTCACTCATTTTCTCGATGCATCGATTATAAACCCTGACGATGCATCGCTCTCGAAACATGGATTTTTTAATCATCGATTTCGGACAGTAATCGATTTAAAATTGTAAGAATTGAATGAATCGTGATTTCTATTGCGATTCAATGCTTTCAAAATATATACACATTAAATTACTACAAGCACGAATGAATGGAGACCTTGAACAGAGTTCGTGCCTCACATCTCTCCTTCACGCGCTTCACTATTAACCGTCGGTGACAGGATTGTGCTCGTCTCACTGATACATTTGTTGAGCAGCTGATGTGTGAGCTCTTAGTACTCGTGGCCAGTAATGCTATAGTGATGTAGTTTGACTTTTCTGTAGTTTTTCAATGGCTCTCGGTCATACCGACGACATTACCTGAGCAGTCGAAGGCTGTGCATTTATTGCATGGACGGAGCAAAAATGTAAGTGTGTAAAGCATACGCACAATTCCATTGAATGATAAATGTGTTTTAACAATGTCGTTTAACCGAATGTACGAAGGAAACTGTTACAATAACCACAGCATTAACAACAACCTTGAAATAAGAGCGCAAGGTTTATCTAATAATCAGATGCTTGAAAGTAGCGTTTGTTGTCATAGCAAACAGACATCGGCACTTTTTCTTTCAGAATCATCATTCGTCGATGGAGAGGAAAAGTTACATACTATAGCATTTTATTTTATGATAATGAGATAAAGAAGTTTTCGCACTGAAAGAGAAGTGATCTCTGGCTCAAAGAACAGGCCAGACTATATCTGCAGCTGAGCTGAATAAAAAGCAGAATGAACTGATGAAACATTAAGACAATAAATACAATTTATGAATGATGCAGTGCTAATTGACAGATCAATTATTACAGTACAGAAACTATCAAGTATATTTTCTACCTTATTCTGTGCAGAACATTTAAATAATTGTTTGTAGTATGAAACAATAATACAATTTAATTAGGAAAAATTATAGATTAGAAATGATTGATTATTAAATAGTTCTTACTACATAAATTCTGGATGTAACTGTATTTTCTAATATAGATCATTGTACCTTATTTTGTAAAAATGTGTAGAAATTATCATGATTTGGTGTAGCTGTTGTCTGCTTTCACTTCACATGATTTAATTATATTTTTACCTTTTTTAACTTTAATTTCAGACCTAATTGAGGAGAAACAACATCATGTCAAAACTGGAGAAACAACTCACTCACAGACTGTAAGTATTTCTTTGCAGAAAAGAAGAGACAAGAAAAGTTTCACCTGCACTCAGTGTGGAAAGAGTTTCACAAACAAACACAGTCTTGAGATTCACATGAGGATCCACACTGGAGAGAAACCGTTCACATGTGATCAGTGTGGAAAGAGTTTCACAGAGTCATCAACCCTTAAGAGACACATGAAGATCCACTCTGGAGAGAAACCGCATGAATGTGATCAATGTGGAAAAACATTTGTGTGTGCTTCAAACCTGAAGAAGCACCTGAAAGTTCATTCAAAGGAGAAACCACATTCATGTTCTTTATGTGGAAAGAGTTTTTCATGGCTGAAGAATTTAAAACGACATCAGAAGATACACACTGGTGTGAGAGAATATATGTGCTTTGAGTGTGAGAAGACTTTTATTACACCTGGAGAATTGAAACGGCACCAGAGGATCCACACTGGAGAGAAACCTTACAAGTGTTCACACTGCGTCAAGAGATTCAGTCATTCAGGATCCCTGAAAACACACGAGAGGATTCACACTGGAGAGAAACCGTATCCCTGCACTGCATGCGGGAAGAGTTTCAGTCATTCATCTAATCTACGGAGTCATACAATAAATGCTCATATTTAGTTTATCTTCAGGTTCAGTACTTTCAGGTGCTACACCGCATCTCTTCCATATTAATCTGTCATAAGATACATAATCTAAATTAGTCACAGTGAATTAAGTTCATCTTCAAGATCAGTGGCTTCATTTGTAAGATTCAGACCAACTCAATAATAGAGTCCCCCAAGAACAATATCTAAAGTTTTATTTGTGTATAAAACTTTGCTTTATGATATTAATTATATTATTATGCTTTATCATTAGTTTCATTTTATGTTCTTATGCATATTTGTAGAAGCTTTTTACGGGTTCAAAATGGTCATGTTCATTAAGTTGAAAAAGAGGCTGATTTGTTTTTAATTTCATCTTCACTGTTGTTTTTAAAACAATTAGCTATTCTTCCGCTTTGGGTGTATTTTATACTGAACAAAATAATAATAATGCTGTCTAATCAGCATCTTGATAATCCATCCACCTCACAGGTGTAGCATATCTCGGCAAAGGAGAAGTGCTCACTAACACAGATTTAGACAGATTTGTGAACAATATTATAGAGAAATAGGCCTTTTGTGTTCATAGAAAAAGTATTCGATCTTTGAGTTCAGCTCATGAAAAAGGGGGGCAAAAACAAAAGTGTTGTTTATAATTTTGTTCAGTGTACAAAATGCAGGTGTAAAATATTCTGTCATGTAGGTTTGCATCTGATCCATCTTCACTTTTATTCACTTGAGATGCTTTATATCTTGTTACTCAATAAAGAGAGAGATCTGTCTTTTACTTTATATTTGCTTCAAGTATTAAACTTTTATTGTCCACGTTTGTTGTCTGCTGATTTTTCCTCCGTCATGAATGAATCATTTCAGAATTTTAGTTACGTGAAATATTATGATTGCTTTTGGGGCTTTCCATAATTACATTAATCGATAAAGCTTTTAAATGTCTAATAAACAAAATTTCACCTCACACCTGGCCACCTGTCTGTCTATGTCAGTAACTGTTTTAACATTATTTTTGTTTGATACAATGATTTATGGTATTTTGTAGTTTTAAACAGAATTTGGCGCGTTTTTGATCATCTACGTTGGTTTCGGCTTGCTATGATGATGTCATCATTTGCTCGCTTCAGTGGAGGGTTTCTTTTTTTAAATAATATAACAAAAATATTACAAATTTACAGAATAAATTGGCATACAACTTACATTCAAATTATAAGCCATTATAAACGGATCTTAAACATACAGGTGCATCTCAATAAATTGGAATGTTGTGGAAAAGTTCATTTATTTCAGTAATTCTACTCAAATTGTGAAACTTGTGTATTAAATTAATTAAATGCAGACAGACTGAAGTAGTTTAAGTCTTTGGTTCTTTTAATTGTGATTATTTTGGCTTACATTTAACAAAAACCCACAAATTCTCAACAAATTAGAATACTTAAGACCAATAAAAAAATAAAACATTTTTAGTGAATAGTTGGCCTTCTGGAAAGTATGTTAATTTACTGTATATGCACTCAATACTTGGTAGGAGCTTCTTTTGCTTTAATTACTGCCTCAATTCGGCGTGGCATGGAGGTGATCAGTTTGTGGCACTGCTGAGGTGGTGTGGAAGCCCAGGTTTCTTTGACAGTGGTCTTCAGCTCATCTGCATTGTTGGGTCTGGTGTCTCTCATCTAGATCTCTATGGGGTTCAGGTCAGGCGAGTTTGCTGACCAATTAATCACAGTAACACCATGGTCATTGAACCAGCTTTTGGTACCTTTGGCAGTGTGGGCAGCTGCCAAGTCCTGCTGGAAAATGAAATCAGCATCTCCATAAAGCTTGTCAGCAGAAGGAAGCATGAAGTGCACTAAAATTTCCTGGTAGATGGCTGCGTTGACTGTGGACTTCAGAAAACACAGTGGACCAACACCAGCAGATGACATGGCAGCCCAAATCATCACTGACTGTGGAAACTTCACACACTGTCACACACACACTTTTGCACACACTGCAAAATTTGTACCTTCAGGGGTACATTGGCTTGTCACTGGGGCAGTACCCTCAAGGGCACACCCGTTGTACCCTTTCACATGGGTACATATTTGTACCCTTGCAGTATGTACCTTTCAAAGGCAAATATGTACCTCTGCGGACTAAATTGTACCTTATAGTGCTATGGTACCATAATGTACCTTTTGAAAAAGGTGAAAATTTGTCCTTTTGAGGGTACTGCCCCTGTGACAAGCCTTTTATACATTTTCTCGCATTTTTCACAGGACAAATGTTTTAAGCTCCATCACAATGTCATAACACAGGATACATACATTGTGCAATTTTACTTTTTTTAAAAAGTGTTAACTTTTACACTCAAATTGTAAACCGCAACAATAAAAATTATTTTTTATCCCAACAGCACACATTTCATACATTTTTACTTTATACACTTAACATTTTATCAAACACATTTTTAAACATTCAAAACTATTACCTTCTCACATTTTTCACAATCTGTCATTTAAATTACCTTTTTTAACATTAAGTCATTTAACTTTTTTCAAAACAGCACTAAGTACTTGTTCTACTACATTTTCTATAAAGTTGTTAAGATCAAGAATCTCAAAGCAATCTATTTCCAACAGTACACATTTCATTACTTGTAACTTTATACCCTTAAAACATTATCACAAACACACATTTCATCAAACACAGTACTACACATTTAATTTGAACCTTTTAAACATTCTTGAAGATCACAATTTATCATCAGCAGAGTCCGCGTCAAGTGCACTCATTGGTATTCTCCAAATAATTGTGACAGTCCATGTTTTCAAAATCATTGTCATTGTCCATGTATTCACTAGCATCTATATAATCAGGAAGAAGAACAAGCATCTTATATTGTAAAAAATGACTTGTAGTTATTCAGTCCACAAGTGATGCTGAAATTGGGTTCATGTTTGTGAACCAGTCCAACATGTTGAATTAGTTTCATTATTCGACATCATGGCTGTCTCACTTCAGGCGTTGTCGACGGAGGATCTTCTTGAAAAATTGAAAGAAGCTGGAATACGTCACTGAAGATGAAGAACAGAAATGTAGTGGTAAGTTTAGTAGTAACGTTACTGTGAAAATCCGTTTGTTCCCTTTCGATTCCTGTTTACTTGACTTTGTGTCTGTGACGTTGGCTATGCACGTTACGTTAACGTTACCTGGCGCGTGAGGGAAACCATTCTTTGAAAACACTTTTTGGCCTGACAAAACCATCCCATTGCTATTGCATTTTAAGCGTGTTGTTATTACAATTATTTTATTTAGCCAGACATGAAGACATAACGTTTCGCATAACTTAACGTTAACATTACTCGACTGCAAGACAGTGATCGAGACTCTTCTTTGCACGCTTAAAATGCACCGCGCGGGCTACAATCCCATTGGACGACACAAATTTAAAGAAGGCCGGCTGCGAAAATGCGTACTTGAACTTTGAAGCAAAGTAAACTATACTACTATAATACTCCATATAATGTTACATAAACGTGAAATGGTTTTGTCTACATTGTGCTTTTGCTAAGAAAGATGAGTACATGTATTCTCTAACTCTAAATTAAAAATAAAACTTATATCAGTTCAAAATTACAATTAGAAATACAGGCCTACTTTAATACATTCGTTTTATGTTTAAAAGTTATTATTAATAACATATGCATAATCAATAACATGGCGTGTGCTTGTGTACTGTTCAGAACTAACGTTAGTCAGTAAAGATTTAACGTTACGAGGGCTCTTAAATATATTTGGTTATTTTTTGCATCTCTTCCAAATAACCAACAACTCATGAAAATGATTATCTTGCTATGTTCAATCTATTTTGGGTGACCATTTCATACACTTTGGCTTACTCATTTTGTGACATGAGTGATTGTACCTTTATTTGGGGACGAAATTGTCCAAACAGGGACCCTCTGACAGTTGGAAACATATTTGTACCTTTTTTACCCTTAAATGGTACACATAAGTACCCTAAGGTGCAACTATGACCCATTGAGGGTACAACTTCACCATTTGTACCCTAAGTGTTTGCAAACGGACCCCAACCGTACCCTTTTTTCTGACAGTAGAGCATGTCATTCCTAAATCACACATTTACAGAAAAGTAACAATTTCAATTAAATTATCAGTTTTTCAGGCGTTAATTTCAATAATCATGGCTTTAAGGTGGATAAGTGAGGCAGGTTTAAAAGAAAGGTTTTATTATGCTCAGATTATAGTTATGCTCCCTTGAGTATTGAAGCAAAATATTCAGTCACCAGAATAGAAATGACAGTATCATATAATAGATATGAAATTAATGCAATAATAATATAATAATGCAAAGATGGCAACATCAGTGGGAAATGGAAAACAAAGGAAGACATATGTATTCAATACAGACACAAGTATCCAGACTTAGAATAGGCCACACTGGACTTAATAAATCAAAGACGTTCATGTCTAAGCATCCAACAGGTCTCTGTGATTGGTGTGGAGGAGGTGAAACGCTTGAACATGTCATCATGCATTGTGGAGGATAGAGAACAGTTATTAGAAGAGTTTAGGAAGAAAGGAGAGTATGATATTATTATTATGAAATACTTATTAAAGGGAGGCCATATCAGAGCTGCTTTATTAATGTTCTTGGAAAACACTGGTTTAATTAAAAGGATTTTAGTGTTTTTGTTTCCTTTTGGCTTTTTAATTGATCTTTTCTCTCATTAATAAACAGAAATAAAGAAGAAGAAAAATATACAGTTAAAAGTAAACAATATCAAATATCAATATCAAACAGTTAAAAGACACCAAATATAAACAATTTAAGACATTAAAATGTGAAAGAACCAATGAATTGAGTTTACCTTAATTTGTTTTATATGTTCTAGTTCTGTGTTTTGTATGAAACATGGTTCATCACAGATTAATTAATAAATGCTGTTCTGATAGTTGTAAACGCCTCAATAGCTGATCGTGTCGTTTGCTGAAGTCTGTTGATGTAACCGAATCAAAAATATAATAAAGATTATAATAATTCACAGTGTTGAATTCCATGAAATTAGACTGTAAATTATATTAAATGGTGTTTGAGTTCCCCTGGTGGTGTAAATATTGTAGACGTTTGGTATTTTGTCCCTGCGCGTGCACCGTAGTTCATCAGAAACATCCAACAGGATTATGTGAGCACTGTGGAGAAGAGGAATCAGTAGAACATGTTATATGTGTTTGTCAAAAGTATACTAATGAACGAGAAATAATGAAAAATGAACTTAGAAAGATGGGAGTAGATAAATTAAAGCTTAAAAATATAGTTACACATGGATTAGAGAGTTTATTTCTTTATCTCAAGAGAACAGAGCTGTTTTTATGGAAAGGGTAAACTCTGGTCCACACTCCAATACAGTAGGTGGCGATAATGCACCTTAATGTTGGTGCTACCAGCCATAAAATCGAAGAAGAAGAAGTAGTTCATCAGAAACCGAGTGAAGATACAATGGGTAAGCCACCTTTTCTCTCTCTCCTGTATATTGGTTATAAAATTAATGCCATTTCTATGATTGTAACTGTTTGGTAATGAGTATATTAAGAGAAAAAGATACTATGTGTTAGATGTGCTGCACGTGTGACGACAGTTTGATGTCATGATCTTCAGCGAGATGTATCGAGTTTTTTTTTCCCATCAACGGCTAAAACACCAAAATAAATGTTTTTTATTTAAATTCATGGGCAATTTTTTTTTATTATTAATTCGTGTGTATGATTGTTTCAGTGTTTGGAGTCACTATAAATATTATAATAAAGAGAGATGATCTGCTGCTGATCCTGAATGTCTTGTTTAATTAGTGTTTATAGTCTGAGTCTCATCAATATTAATAAAGCTGCTGAAAATACTCTTTATTTCATGGTAATAGACCCTATTTTCACCTCATTCATTATGCTGATCTCCTGTAAATTGCCAGTTAAAATTAATTTAATTCTTATCATCAGACTTAAACTATGCATTCACTATTCTGATATCTACAAGATACAGATGTCCTAACAGCATTTATTTCATTAGTCTGTGTTAAACTGTTTAATATAAACCAAAACAAAAGTAAAAACCAATAAACAAAACTTTAAGCACAAATGGAAGGAATTATGGAAACACTGATTTATTTCTCGGTTACATAACTGTACTTCTGTTTATTCTTGTGATTTTATTCTTAAAATTGTAATATTCGTAAATATTAAATGCAAAAATCTAACAGACAAACAGAAATGCATGTGTGAATTTGTATTCAGATATTTTACTATAAATAGAGAGAATGAGAATAAGCTTTATTGTCAGGTAAGTTTACACATACGAGGAATTTGCTATAGTGACAGAAACATGAATGCAGGTTATACATTTACATTTATGCATTTAGCAGACGCTTTTATCCAAAGCGACTTACAGTACATTCAGGTTATGCATGTTCCCTGGGAATTGAACCCACAACCTTTTGTGCTGCTAACGCAATGCTCTACCACTGAGCCACAGGAACACAGCCAGCAGGTAAACATAAATGCTTAATATGTGAATTAGTAGAAAAAAGGGTTTCCTCGGATCCTTAAAAAGTCTTAACTAACGTTTTCCTAATAAAAGGCCTTAAAATGTCTTAAATTCATATTCAATGGGTCTTAAATATTTTTGGTCAGATTACCGCTAAAATATATTTCTCAGTCTGACGGACCCAGTGACTTTACAGCAGGGGTGTAACGATTCACCCATTTTCTCGATGCATTGATTACAAACCCTGACGATGCATATGCATCGCTTTCGAAACATGGATTTTTGAATCGTCAATTTCGGACAGTAATCTATTTAAAATGCTAAGAATCGAATTAATCGTGATTTCTATAGCGATTCGATGCTTTCGAAATATATACACATTAAATTACTATAAGCACGAATGAATGGAGACCTTGAACAGTGTTTGTGTCTCACATCTCTCCTTCACGCGCTCCACTATTAACCGTCTGTCACAGGATTGTGTTCGTCTCACTGATACATTTGTTGAGCAGCTGATGTGTGAGCTCTTAGTACTCGTGGCCAGTAATGCTATAGTGATGTAGTTTTACTTTTCTGTAGTTTTTCAATGGCTCTCGGTCATACCGACGACATTACCTGAGCAGTCGAAGGCTGTGCATTTATTGCATGGACGGAGCAAAAATGTAAGTGTGTAAAGCATACGCTCAATTCCATTGAATGATAAATGTGTTTTAACAATGTCGTTTAACCGAATGTACGAAGAAAACTGTTACAATAACCACAGCATTAACAACAACCTTGAAATAAGAGCGCAAGGTTTATCTAATAATCAGATGCTTGAAAGTAGCGTTTGTTGTCATAGCAAACAGACATCGGCACTTTTTCTTTCAGAATCATCATTCGTCGATGGAGAGGAAAAGTTACATACTAAAGCATTTTATTTTATGAAAATGAGATAAAGAAGTTTTCACACTGAAAGAGAAGTGATCTCTGGCTCAAAGAACAGGCCAGACTATATCTGCAGCTGAGCTGAATAAAAAGCAGAATGAACTGATGAAACATTAAGACAATAAATACAATTTATGAATGAATGCAGTGCTAATTGACATATCAATTATTACAGTACAGAAACTATAAAGTATATTTTCTACCTTATTCTGTGCAGAACATTTAAATAATTGTTTGTAGTATAAAACAATTATACAATTTAAATAGGAAAATATATAGATTAGAAATGATTGATTATTGTCCAGCAGTGTATTTGATTTCTAATAGCAAAAAGTTTAAAGAGATAATAAAATAATTTATTGTAAAAAATTATAATAATACGTACATACATAAAATGATTGTATTTGACTTTTCTGTCACTTCTGAAATGATGGCTATGCCCCTGGTGTGACAAAATGTTAGCCTATACATAATACTTTTAAAGCTCTTTTTTAATCTTGGTTCACATACATTTCTACATATGCCATGTCACGCCATAGCATCATGAAACTAGCATCTAACAATGGACAAAAGTTGTTGTTTTTTTCCTCTAATCTATGGTAATCATAAAAGCTGTGGTGTAATTTGCTCTCTGACTAAGCATTTAAAGAATCCTGTGAATGCACTTAAAGAATGCAGAATCGTTAATCCAATCGAATCAAATTTAATTGTGAATTGAATCGTTCTGAATTTGCAAAAATCGCTCTTGAATCGAAAACCTGTGAATTGTGAAGACTTTGCCTGAGTCTCAGTGTGCATACTATCCACCCTTATTATATGTGTAGAAAAATACCTGAAGAGTTGTAAAAAATGAAGTGGAAAATTAAACCAATAAATAATATAGGGGAGACTTTCTGTCTCCAGGATACAAAATAGGGACTGAAACTCAAATGTTCAAATGATGTCACTTCCTGGATGTTGCCATTAAAAAGAAAATGCTTTAAAAAGGAAGAAATAAAAGGAAATTGTGTTGAGTTAAAAATACTGGCCAGTTTTAGTTTATTTTTTATTTTTAGAAAAGAATATAAATGTTATTATTATGTTTATAATATAATTTTATAATTGTGGATTTGATTAAGCATCAAATAGTTCTCACTACTGAAATTCTGGATATAACTATTTTCTAATATAGATAATTGTACCTTATTTTGTAAAAATGTGTCAAAAATATCATAATTTGGTGTAGCTGTTGTCTGCTTTCACTTCACATTATTTAATTATATATTTACCTTTTTTAACTTTAATTTCAGACCTAATGGAGGAGAAACAACATCATGTCAAAACAGGTGAAACAACTCACTTACAGACTGAAAGAGTTTCTTTACTGAAAAGAAGAGACAAGAAAAGTTTCACCTGCACTCAGTGTGGACAGAGTTTCACAAACAAACGCAATCTCAATGTTCACATGAGGATCCACACTGGAGAGAAACCGTTCACATGTGATCAGTGCGGGAAGAGTTTCACACGATCATCACACCTCAAGAGACACATGAAGATCCACACTGGAGAGAAACCGCATGAATGTGATCAATGTGGAAAAACATTTTTGAGGGCTTCAAACCTGAAGGAGCACCTGAAAGTTCATTCAAAGGAGAAACCGCATTCATGTTCTTTATGTGGAAAGAGTTTTTCACTACTGTGCAGTTTAAAACTACATCAGAAGATACACACTGGTGTGAGAGAATATATGTGCTTTGAGTGTGAGAAGACTTTTATTACAGCTGATCATTTGAAACAGCACGAGAGGATCCACACTGGAGAGAAACCTAACAAGTGTTCACACTGCGACAAGAGATTCAGTCATTCAGGACATCTGAAATCACACAAGAGGATTCACACTGGAGAGAAACCTTATCACTGCACTGCATGCGGGAAGAGTTTCAGTCATTCATCTAATCTACGGAGTCATACAATAAATGCTCATATTTAGTTTATCTTCAGGTTCAGTGCTTTCAGGTGCTACACCGCATCTCTTCCACATTAATCTGTCATAAGAAACATAATTTAATTAGTCAAAGTGAATTAAGTTCATCTTCAAGACCAGCGGCTTCATCTGTAAGATTCAGATTCAGATAGAGTTCCTCCCCTAAGAACAATATCTAAAGTTTTATTCTTGTATAAAACTTTGCTTTATGATATTAATTATATTATTATGCTTTATCATGAGTTTCATTTTATGTTCTTATGCATATTTGTAGAAGCTTTTTACGGGTTTAAAATGGTAATGTTCATTAAGTTGAAAAAGAGGCTGATTTGTTTTTAATTTCATCTTCACTGTTGTTTTTAAAACAATTAGCTATTCTTTCGCTTAGGGTGTATTTTATACTGAACAGAATTAATAATCATGCTGTCTAATCAGCATCTTGATATGCTACACCTGTGAGGTGGATGGATTATCTCGGCAAAGGAGAAGTGCTCACTAACACAGATTTAGACAGATTTGTGAACAATATTATAGAGAAATAGGCATTTTGTGTTCATAGAAAAAGTCTTAGATCTTTGAGTTCAGCTCATGAAAAAGGGGGGCAAAAACAAAAGTGTTGTGTTTCTAATTTAGTTCAGTGTACAAAATTCAGATGTAAGATATTCTGTCATGTAGGTTTGCATCTGATCCATCTTCACTTTTATCTGTTTTTTTATCTTGTTACTCAATAAAGAGAGAGATCTGTCTTTTACTTTATATTTGCTTCAAGTATTAAACTGTTATTGTCCAAGTTTGTTGTCTGCTGATTTTTCCTCCGCCATGAATGAATAATTTCAGAATTTTAGTTACGTGAAATATTATGATTGCTTTTGGGGCTTTCCGTAATTTATTTCAGTAATTCAACTCAAATTGTGAAACTTGTGCCTTCAGCTCATCTGCATTGTTGGGTCTGGTGTCTCTCATATAGATTATCAATGGGGTTCAGGTCAGGCGAGTTTGCTGACCAATTAATCACAGTAACACCATGGTCATTGAATCAGCTTTTGGTACCTTTGGCAGTGTGGGCAGGTGCCAAGTCCTACTGGAAAATGAAATCAGCATCTCCATAAAGCTTGTCAGCAGAAGGAAGCATGAAGTGCATTAAAATGTCCTGGTAGATGGCTGCGTTTGACTGTAGACTTCAGAAAACACAGAGGACCAACACCAGCAGATGACATAGCAGCCCAAATCATCACTAACTGTGGAAACTTCACACTGGACTTCAAGCAACATGGATTCTGTGCCTCTCCACTCTTCCTCCAGACTCTGGGACCTTGTTTTCCAAATGAAATCCAACATTTACTTTCATCTGAAAAGAGACTTTGGACCACTGAGTAACAGTCCAGTTATTTTCCTCCACAGCCCAAGTAAGATGTTTCTGACGCTGTTTCTGGTTCAGAAGTGGCTTGGTAGCCCTTTTCCTGAAGATGTCTGAGCGTGGTGACTCTTGATGCACTGACTCCAGCTTCAGTCCACTCCTTATGAAGCTCTTCCAAGTGTTTGAATTAGCTTTGCTTGACTGTATTCTCAAGCTTGAGGTCATCCCTGTTGCTTGTGCACCTTTTCCTTATATAATTCATTTCTGTGCATTCTGTATTGATCTACTGTTTGGAGCATCAGCTCACCTCTTCACCTGTGTCCCACTTCACCTGCCTCCATCACCTGCTGCCCCCTGGACACAAGCTAACAGCTCCTCCGTGCTGCCTCAGCTGCCTGCCACTGATCTCTGATAAACACCTGTTCATCCACACTGCACTGTAATAATCTATGTATATTTACTGTATATTCACTGAAAGGCATCCTGTACTGTAGTTTTCTTTTCATATAGATTTCATCAGACTGTTAGCTGTGCTGCTGAAAAAAACAATAGAACCCTGCCCAAAACACAATACAAAATGTATTGGATTTAATGGTTAAAATGGGAATTGTCTTGGTTTTAATGGAAACTATAATGGTGTCTACTGGTAAAGCACTTGAAAAGCATTGATTTTGAGCTAAACTGCTGGAAAGTTACTACTAATAAAGTCGGTGATCATTTCCTCACTTTCATCTCATTCCAAACCTGTTTGACTTACTTTCTTCTGTTGAACACAAAAGAAGATTTTGTAGAATGTTACCAAAACATTTTGTTTACCCTTGATTTGTACTGTATGGACAAACATTTCTTGAATTTCTCAAATTATGTTCCACAGAAGAAAGAAATTCATACAGGCTTGGACTGACATGATGTTGAGTAAATTATGACAATTTTCATTTTTGGGTGAATCTAGATTTAAGAACTTTATTATTTTTAAATAATAAACATCTAATTGATATACAGTCATGGCCAAACATATCGGCACCCTTGGTAAATATGATCAAAGAAGGCTGTGATTTTTTTGGGAATTGTTAATCCTTTTGATCTTTTATTAAAAAAATCAGAAAAATATAACCTTTGAGTTGATAATAAGAATTTAAAGTGAGGGGAAATATCGTTATGAAATATATATTTAAATGACAATTTGATTAATCGATTTAAATCATAAAACTCTTTAAATATAAAGTGTTTGCAGACACACATATAGCACCGAACCTGATGAAAATAAATCGGATAACGTTACGATTCAGTAAAAATACTGCTCAAACAAAAGGTGTAAGTGTATTTTACAATTATGTGAAATAGCGTGAACTGTTTACCTCAGAAAACCGCCACACTGAAGCTCGCGTGCGACTGATTACGTCATCCCCGCGAGGCGAAACCAAAAGTAGATGATCAAACATATGGAAAGATATTATGTGACATATTATGATTGCCTTTGGGTCTTTCCATGTGTTGATCAGCGGTTTTCTGAGGTAAACAGTTCACTATTTTATTTCACACCATTTGTTTGAGCAGTATTTTTACATAATCATCAGATTCGGTTGTATGTGTCTGCAAACACTTATATTTAGAGAGTTGTATTATAAATTGATTGTCATGATCAATTGTTTCTTCATAGAAAACCGTAAGTTGTTGGGAAATTTTGTTGTTATGAATGCGGTAAATAAAATTGAACTACAGATTCATATAATATGTTTGATAAAATGTTTCTACCAGCAAATATTTAGAATAAAGTGAGATGATCTGCTGCTGATCCTGAATGACTTGTTTAATGAGTGTTTATAGTCTGAGGATCATCAATATTATCAGCTGCTGAAAATACTCTTCACTTCAAACTGATGCTTGATGTTGTATCTGTGAGCTGAAAAATGTAAGTCCATTTTTATCACCTATTAATATACAGGCACAGAAATATATATGAAAAAAACACATACACTTAAAATATGCCAAATATAAACAATGTAAGAATTTTAAAAGTGAAAGAATAAACACACAAAGAAATATAATTGTACAAATGTGCAGGGTGCAAATTTACCACCAATTAATTTAGTTTAACTTAACGTTAATTAGTTTTAGTTTTGTGGTTTATCTGAAACATGGTTTATCACCGACTAATGAATAAATATTGTTGTGATAGTTTCATCTTGTAATGTGACAATAGCTGATCATGTTGTTTGCTTGTCTTAACAGCAATAAAATGAGCTTAATGTGCCAATTAACAGATCTGAAGTCATCAGCATAATGAATGAGGTGAAAACATGATCTATTATCATGAAATAAAGAGTATTTTCATCAGCCGATAATATTGATGAGCCTCAGACTATAAACACTAATTGTCCATATGTATCTGAGTATAGTTAGAAGTGTATGTACCGCATTCATAACATCACAGTAATTCCCTTCATCTGACAGGTTTACTATGTGATGAGAAACTCTTTGAAATATTAGTGTTAGCAGACTCACACATAGCACCGAACCTGATGAAAATAATTCAGAAATGTTGCTCAAACAAACGATGTAAAGTGTATTTCACAACCGCGTGCAACAGCGAACCACTCACCTCAGAAAACCGCCACAGTGAAGCCGTGATGACGTCACCGCCGCGAGGCGAAACCAACCAAGTAGGTATCGCTGGTTGATTCAATTTGTTTTTTACACGAAACTCATTCTGGAGATGTGAATGAAGAATTTTGGAAGGCACAATGGGGAAATGCAGTTTTCTACAGTCATGGCAGTAACCATTCTGCTGGGGTCGTGATCCTTATTCACACATTTAAAGGGGATATACTAAAAGTGGTGTGATCAGATGACGGCAGGTGGATCTTGACTCTTATTAAGTTAGACAATTCTTTTTTCATTTTATGCAACATTTATGGGTATAATTCTCACCCCTCTAATAAACAACGTTTCTCTCATATCACTGTTAAAATTAAATAATTACTTTTGGACTATAGAGATTCTCACATGATTTTAGGTGGTGACTTCAATGAGTGCATGGATGATGTTTTAGATAGATATCCCCCTAGACCCTGTAATGTTGCTTTAAGGAATAACATAATTTTATCATTATGCTCTGATCTCTGTTTGGTTGATGCCTGAAGGTTTTATAACCAAGATTCACAGGAATAGACTTGGTCTAATAAAAATGTATCCCTTAAATCTAGATTAGATTTTTTTCTTATATCCTCTTCAATTATTCACCTTGTTAAGGACATTTCACATTATTTTGCTCCTTTGTCAGACCATAAGCAAATTTTAATAAATCTTGTTGGTTTGCAACCTATTTCTAAAATGTGGGGTTACTGGAAATTTAATAATGCTCTATTGAAGGATACTAAATTTAATGATAGCATAATTAATCTTGCGATTACATTATTTACTAATATGCATAACGGCTATAAAGAAAGATGGGAATACTTCAAATATAAATCTAGATTGACTGCTATTAAAATATGTAAAGAATTGAAAGCCTCTAGGCTTCAAACTGAATCTATTTTGCTTTGTCGGTTAAATGAATTATTATCAAAGGAGAATGTTTCCGAAGAAGAAAAATTAGAGTTGAATAAGATACATTTTCAAATGAATTAACTTTATTTAGATTTAGCCAAAGGAGCATTTATTAGATCCAGAGCCAAATGGCTAGAAGAAGGCGAAAGGAACTCTAGCTATTTCTTTGCACTTGAAAAGAGAAATGGAAAGAGAAAATCTCTCTCAGCTCTTAATATTGATGGAGCAGTTTGTAAGGATATAGTTCAGATTTCTAATTTCGTTAGTAGCCTTTACTCTTCTAAATTTGATACTAATAGCTGTGATAGCTTTCTTGATAAAATACAGTGTTGTATCCCTGTTATTGATGAGGATTATAAATCATATTGTGAGTCTGGGTAAAAATGCAAAGAAGTATGGAAGGCACTTCAATCGATGAAAAAAGGAAAATCTCCAGGCATTGACGGCCTTTCTGTTGAATTTTACACTCACTTTGGGAAACTATTAAAAGCTCTTTAGTAAAATGTATAAACAATGCATCATTCAGAGAGAGGACTAAAACAAGGGATTAGTTCTATCTTATCCTAAAGCTAACAAAGATATTCTATCAATTGATAATTGGCTCATTACACTCTTAACTGTAGATTATAAAGTTAGTTGGTGTATGCCAATAGATTAAAACAAAGATTCTATTATTTCTGAACTCAAATTGTTTTTAAAGGGGTCATATATCAAATATAAGATTAGTTTTGATTTGTTGACTGTCTTATTCTGTGCACTCAAATAGTCATTCTTTTTCTCAATTTTTATAAACGACACATTAAAGTATTTTAAAATTCTAAAGTTGTTCATTTAGATCTTTGTTGACACATTGATGTTTATAATGGAATCAATATCTGTTGTTATACATTTTAATAATTTCTAATAGATTTGATATTTTGATGTTGCAGAGCTGCCCAATTTCTCCTTTTATTTTCATTAGTTACAGAGCTATTATCCCTGTATATTGTTAAAATCAAAATTAGAAGGAATTTCTGTTTAGAGGAATGAAGATTTCACAATTGTACACAACATTGTTTTAAGATGAATTGTCAAATCTAGACTTACATACATATTTTGTGCTTTTTAAAAACTGAATGTCTCAAATAGAAATGCCTGTTCATGATTTGAATAATGACTAATAACATATTCCAATTAAATGTAGTTAAATATTTAGGCATTTATATCAAAAAATCTTCTATTAGACAGCATTGAATTTTTTTGAAAAAAAAATATTCTTAATTCTGGCTACAGGGACCTATCTTTATATAGATTATATTGTCCAAGGCTGAGGGTCTTTTCATTTTGTATATCCATCTCTATCCTTATTTAAGCAGCCAAAGATAATATTTTCTTAAAATTTGTTTGAAAATAAACATAAATTAAAAAGGAAGTGCTTTCAAAGTAGAGCAGATGGAGGTATTGATCTAGATTTTTCTGACAACAAATATTTTTAAAATGAATTGGCTTAAAAGATGTCTGCTAATCCTAACCATTTGGTATTTTATCCCAACCATATTTTTTGATAAAATTGGTGTCTTTCCTTCATTTTGAAATGTAACTATCACCCTCTAAGCTACCTATAGCTTTGTCCAAATTTCATCAGCAGTGTCTCCTTGCTTGGAAACTTTGCATGTTTTTTTTCACCCCATAGAACATGTTTATGGAATAACAGGGATATTACCATCAGAAATAAATCATTATTTTCACCCAGGTGGTTTCAAAATAATATTAACTGTATCCTTTGCTTATTTGATGACTCAGGAAATATTCTCTTATGAGCAATTTATGAGCTACCATAGTTTCCGACTCCTCCAAAATAATTTAATAAAGTGATTAAAGCTATTTCACCTGGATTAATTCACCTTGTTAAATGTCACTCTTTATTTAATCCAGATAGTTAGAGTTGTTATGGTCTGTTCTACTGGAGGTCCTTGGTCGATGATATAGACTGAGAAGATCCTGGCTCTTACCTGGAAATATTGTATTTCTAATAAGAAAGGAAACATTTAAATTTTTACATAAAATATATCCTGTTAATTTGAATGTTTCTAAATATGTGGACATTGAAGCTCATGTTCCTTTAGCATACAAGCAGAGGAGTCATTAGAACATCTGTTTTTTGAAGGCCCTTTATCCAAGCAATTTCGTCTGACCTAGGTTCTCATATATTTGATTCTGCCAATGCCTTACATTCTTTTAGTTTAAAAGACATGATTTTTTATTATGATAATTTTATATGGTATTTTTTTTATTCACAATTAAAAATGTGCAAATAGCCACCCATCCTATCTCCTTTTTAAAATTGAATTAAACTCACTTCTAAAATCTCTTCATCTTATAAAGAATAATAAAACTAAGATTCCTAAAATATTATAGACATTTAAAGAAAATCCATGTATTTAGATGTTTTTCCTTATGTACGATTGTTTGTATATCTTGTAATGTCATTCAGTTTATTTTATTTTGTAACAATTTTATTTTATTATTAATGTCTATACGTTTGTGTTTGTAATTTGTTTAAATAATATCTGTTTATTGGTCATTACTGATTTGTATGTGATCCCTTGGCTGTTCTTATTGTACTGTCTGTTCAAGCATTAATAAAACAAACAGCTGACTTGGATCTAATAGATGAGAGTGGTAATATGTTAGACTACAATTCATTCACTCTAAAACACGGATTTGCCTGTCATCAAAGCACTTCACTGTTATTAATGCAATGAAAATATTAATTGGTATGAAAATGTTAATGAGATGTTCCCTTTCCTGCTCAAAATGACTGCTGTCCTTCCTTTGTTATATGTTGGTGATATTGAAATAGAGAAAATCTGCACTAACAAATATATAAGACAAATCATCATCACATTGTCAAATATTAAGAAATAAATTAGATTTGACAAAAACATTGTTACATATTTCAGAACAGCCTATCTAAAATGTCCTATTCTCCCAAGGTAAAAGAAATGCAGTTTAAAATATTAAATGATATATATCCTAATACATTTCTGCACTCAAAATGTAATTTTGTAAATGCCTTGTTATCTATGCAAACATTGATTTGAAGATACACAAACATATATTTGTACAGTTTGTCTCAGTGTTTTTGGAGAGCATTGCAGGACTGGATGATAGAGAAATTGCTGATCGTTTCACCGAATATTACAAGAAGTAATGTACAGAATAACCAAAGAGTGCTCTGTTTTCTATGACTTGATTAATATTATATTACTAGCTAAATTCTTTATACATAAATGTCTATATTTTAAATCTCCTCCTTGTTTATTGTGTTTAAAATTATTTAAAATATTTTTCAGATGCCAAGAAACTTTTAATTTGTTTGTTTTAAATAATTTGTTATAATATATATATATTTTTTTTTATTATGAATTAATTATTATTTTTATTTTTATTTTTTTTTAAATACCATTTGTCTGGAATTAATATGGTATTACAGAGTTCTATACCAGATAATGCTTTTGTATACTAATTAAGGCCATTTTGTTGTACTCAGATTTTGTACTAAAAAAAAAAAAAAACATTGCACAGCTCTGTTCCGCCTGAAGTACTGAGATTACCAAGCGTTTGATAGGAACTTAATTTAATTTGTCATAAGTAAAAAAACATTTGGTAATTGATTTAACTAAAATCGGTTGTTAGCACTTAATATTTCTGTAGTACAGCAAAACAGCGAGATCATTCATAAAAAGTATAAAAGAATGCTCATGCGCAAACTTCACACCAATAAGCTCTTGTGTTTTAATATGAACCAATGAAATCGTGCTGGCGGAGCTTATGGTCGCCCGCCCCATCGCCCAGGGTGCATTCTGGGGCTTCTTCCGTAGTTCGTCAACAATGGGTAAGCGTGTCTTTTTGCTCCCTACTGTATATTGGTTTTTAAAGTGTAATGAAAGTAATTAATGTTATTTCTATGATTGTAACAGTTAGGTAATGAGTATATTAAGCTACATATATACTCTGTGTTAGATGTGTTGCATGTGTGACGACAGTTATATCAACTGTTGTACGTTAGTGCTTTGCTAATGGAAACGTGCTAATGTTGCATGGATCTTTTTCATCAACGGCTAAAACACCAAAATAATTATTTTTTATATAAAATCATGGGCATTTTTTTTTTTTTCTTCCACTGTTTGTATTCTGTACATTCGTGTGTATGATTGTTTCAGTGTTTGGAGTCAAAAGCTAAAGTATGAATCTGAGGGAAATTAATAGAAATCAATCTCAAGATTTGCTGATGCGATTTTAATGTTATTAAGCTTTGTTTTTTGACATTTATGTTTGCAAAATAAAAAAAATAGTTTTAGTTACTGGACTGGAAACAGAAACTGTAAAGATAAGTGTCAGTGTGAGAAGTATGTTTTTTTCAATAGAGCTGTATTTCTAATGGAAAGCACTCTAAATATTATAATTATAATAAAGAGAGATGATCTGCTGCTGATCCTGAATGTCTTGTTTAATGAGTGTTTATAGTCTGAGGCTCATCAATATTATCAGCTGCTGAAAATACTCTTTATTTCATGGTAATAGATCCTGTTTTCACCTCATTCATTATGCTGATCTCCTGTAAATTGCCAGTTAAAGTTAATTTAATTCTTATCATCAGACTTAAACTATGCAGTCACTATTGTGATATCTACAAGATACAGATGTCCTAACAGCATTTATTTCATTAGTCTGTGTTAAACTGTTTAATGTAAACCAAAACAAAAGTAAAAACCAATGAACAAAACTTTAAACACAAATGGAAGGAATTATGGAAACACTGATTTATTTCTTGGTTACATAACTGTACTTCTGTTTATTCTTTTGATTTTATTCTTAAAATTGTAATATTTGTAAATATTAAATGCAAAATCTAACAAACAGAAATGCATGTGTGAATTTGTATTCAGATATTTTACTATAAATAGAGAGAATGAGAATAAGCTTTATTGTCAGGTATGTTTACACATACGAGGAATTTGCTATAGTGACAGAAACATGAATGCAGGTTATACATTTACATTTATGCATTTAGCAGATGCTTTTATCCAAAGCGACTTACAGTACATTCAGGTTATGCATGTTTTCTGGGAATTGAACCCACAACCTTTTGTGCTGCTAACGCAATGCTGTACCACTGAGCCACAGGAACACAGCCAGCAGGTAAACATAAATGCTTAATATGTGAATTAGTATAAAACAGGGTTTCCTCGGTCCTTAAAAAGTCTTAAATAACGTTTTCCTAATAAAAGGCCTTAAAAAGTCTTCACATGTCTTAAATTCAGATTCAATGGTTCTTAAATATTTTTGGTCAGATTTACCGCTAAAATATATTTTTCAGCCTGATGGACCCAGTGACTTTACAGTAGGGGTGTAACGATTCACTCATTTTCTTGATGCATCGATTACAAACCCTGACGATGCATATGCATTAGGCTGTGCGACAATCAATCGAAATAAAATCGCGATTTGAGAAAGATTTCAAATCGCATAGCTCGATTTTTTGCGCCCGCTAACTCCAGCAGTATGCTATCCAACCAATCAGAATGCAGCAGAACAGAACAGACTGTACAGACAGATAGTATGCTAAAGAAACAGGGAAGATAGGAGTTCAGAACAGGATAAGGACTTGTCCAAAAATGCATGTTGCATGTAGCACACAGTGGGGAGAATATCATATTTTCCTTCAGAGCAGAGAGTTTTCTGAAGATTGTCAAATACCTCAGTGCCACTTCAAATGCAAATGCCCTTTGGTAATTTGTTAATTCCAGAATCTGTGGAATAGGCTAAGCAATGTTTGTCTAAGCTAATGTTTCTAAAAGCAAATTCTAAAATCCTGTGAAGATTGATGTTTTAATGGACAGATTTGTAGTTTTGGTCTATTTTTAATTTTAGAAAGTGTTTATTTTATTTTATTTACACCACGAAATAATTATTTATTTAAGTGCATTTCATCTTGTGTGTGTTTTCATGGGCCTGATAAGTATTTTGTGAAATTCTATATCTGTTTTCAAGCCATCTAAAGCGTGTTTTGAATAGTTTAATGGAAAAGTATACTTTTTCAGTTATTTAATTTTTGAAATGTTCCAAGTGACTTCAAACAAGACACGTTTAAATTAAGATTTAAATGTTACATTTAAATTAGGGATGTTCATTTTGGTTATTTTTCCTATAAGACAAATATTATAGAAGAATTAAATTAAAAAGAATAAGTGTTGACCCGTTAAAAATACTAGTATCTCTTTTTATTAATTTCACATAGAAAAAGCAGCAAACAACAGAACAAGGATTCATATGATCATATCATATATCACATAACCTGCAGATTCTGCTAGCAGAGAAAAGTTAATTCAAGATGCTGGGTTGAGCCTTCATTTTTTTTATTTGTTCAGTGTTTGGGTAGTTTGTACATTTTATTTAATGTATAAAATTGTTTCTGTCAGTATATTGTTTTAAATCTATGCAGAGCAACATTCATGTGTGAATCAATAAAACGAACGCCAATCGGTCTTATTGTTTGATAAAGAGTCTGATGCTTACATAAAATAAACTATTATATTTATAAAGATACAGAACACAAATACTTTGGATGTTAAACATGTCCTCAGAGCTGTTGACTGTTTGTTGTTGAGCAGGTTATGAAGGCAATCGCAGTACCTTGGACAGTGAAGCGCAGGGGTCTTATCCGTGATCGTGAACAGACTCCAGCTGCGTGAGAGCCAGCTTACGGTGGAAACACATTGAGCGGTCGATTTACTCATGAATTACATCGGTTTAATGTTTAATCTTTACTAATGTTTGTTAAACGAGATTAAATAGCCTGTAGGCTTATATTTATAAAACAAGCAAATGAGAAATAAAGGAAGTTATCAGTCTGGAGTATTTTACAGAAGTTTAGAGGATTTAAGTTAATCTGTAAATATTATTTCATGCATAAAGTAAAAAAAGAAGATAAAAGAATATTATAATAGAAACTAATAAAGCCATTAGCTGAGTTAAATCATCCATTAATGATGGTTAAATAAACAATCAAATTTACTGGGTAAAATTAACAAATGTACTCTTTTACCCAGCCCAAATTGGTTGTTTGAACCCAGTGTTTTTAGAGTATGCAGAGTTTGTTCATTATTGTTCGCGAAATTAAAGCAGACGGCAGAAAGCTGATTCAGTCTTATTTTACAAGCAAAGATAATTTTTGTATTGTTTATCACACAAAAAAAAGCCAAACCTGGAAGATTATCTTCATGACAAGTGTTCCACTGTAAGAAGAGGAATAAATCCAGTGATTGCTCACACGATGCACATATTTAAGCATTCTACCTTCACAATACAGCCTGTTCATTATCATTATAAAACAACCGTCAAACATATGGAAACACACTGCTCTGTTTAAATATGAGTAAAATCTGTGTTGTTTAGCGTTATCACCAGAGTGAAGTTATGCAAAACATTTTGTTTTATGTGGATATTGTATAAATAAAAGCTAAATCATATTTTCATTTAAATACACACGGGAACATTTGATTTTGTGTTGAAGGAGAGACCCAACATTGGTTTCAGTTTTGTTTTAGCCTAAAATAATTAGTTTTGGTTTCATCGTTATATTTATTTTTAATGTTATTTTCTAGCCTACTGTTAATTGAAAGGTTTTGTTATAGTGAGAACTAAAATTGCCTAGCTATGTTTACAGTGTTTATTATAATGTTTGTAATTGTATACCTATTTCTGAATGAAATAATAAAATGTTATTATAGGCTACTTTTTTTTTTTTTTTCTTCTCTAAAAACGTGTTTTTTTATTTGTAGTTTATTTTAACCATGCAGAAACCTTTTCAAATATTTTACAAATTAAAATAAATAAATAAGGAATTTAAACCGTTTAACTGATTGTATTAATGGGTCAAAATTATTATCTTGGTTAAAGGTTAATTAACATCCCTAATTTAAATGAACAATTTCACTTGAAACATAACCATTTCTTATCGGACTACTGCTTTAATTGAGACATTTATTCAATAATGTCACTATAAACATGAAAAAATTAATATGCCTAATCTTACTGGAGACATTTAATGAGCTGATCTGAGCATTCCAGTGAGCGTGAGCATCATCAGAGGCTTGTTTGGCAACCACTGAGCGAGCCACACACAAGCGGAATATTGAACCGTCACACACATGCTCTGGTTGCATCTTTTGTTGGATTTGATTACCACATATACATATAATATATATATATATATATATGTATTTTGCCATATGTCTGTTCTAGAGACATGTTACAACTTTTTGGGAAAGGTCTAATTGGTTTTTGGAAATATGTTTCAAATTCACACAGAATGCATTTATAACTGTAAAGGTCAAGGTTTCTTTATTTGTCACATGATAAATTATACAGGGTATAATCAAAAGTGAAATGTAGATCAAATCAGGTCCGCCAGTGGACAGAATAAAATTATATAAAAGTAACACATTTAAGAGCATATATATATATATATATATATATATTGAAAAAAAGAAGAGTAAATGTAATAGAATAAAGAAAAGTAAACAAGATGTGCAAGACAAGTAAGATGTCAAAAACAAGTAAGATGTGAGATAAAGCATGTCTGTTTGTCAAAAGTGATTAAAATCGAAATCAAAAAAAATTCAAAACTGATTTATTATTTTGTCCATATCGCACAGCCCTAGTGTTATGCAAGATCAGAAGTGTGTAAAGCATACGACACCCATTGAATGATAAATGTTAATGTTAACAATGTATAAGAAAACTGATACAATAACCACAGCATTAACAACAACTTGAAATAAGAAGGTTTATCTACAGGGTTACGGTCATGAAAAAATGAAACATGGAATTTTAAACCGCATTTTAGGCTAAAAGTTTTGGAAAATGAATAAACCCAGAAAGTTTTGGAAAGTCATGGAAATCTATTTTATAAATCTTTGTATAATACAATTATGTTTACTCGGTCCTGAATTTAGGGATTGTATGGGCTATATCGCATATTTCTACTCTTTAGCTGACTTTAAATGATGGATATTCACAATTTATTCAATAGCCTATAGCTTTGCTGATGAGTAAATAGATCCACAGAATATCAAATCGTCATTTGAAACGGATTCATCAGCTGTGTTTTTCATTGACTTTCTCTAAAACACGTAATCAGCGATCTCGCCTGCACAAAGAGCTGCATGTATACAATCTTTCTTAGCATTTTTGGTACAGTTGACAGAATTGTCAAATCGTCATTGTTGCATTGTCAAATGTAGCCTATTATTTGTTTGCAGCCTTTTAAGCTTTACTGTAGAGGCGGTTTCCGCTGCACTCAGTCATGTCCTAATGCTAGATAAAAGTCATTTTGTGAGTACCAAATTGACTTTGGTACCAAACAAGCAGAATTGCACGGGCCTCAAACATACGTAGTCCAATCTTGTCCAGCAGATCAAATTACCTTCTAGTCATATATGTCTTTTCTCTCTTACACAGCTGCTGTTCTAGCCATTCAAATAGTTCAGTTTCGTTTAATGAAAGCATTTTCATTTTAATTTAGAAATATGTTTAAAATGTATTTGTCTATTAAATAAAGTGTTTTAAAGTATCCTTTGAGCATTATTGCAGACAGTGAGTTTGCCTATTATGTTTGATCAATTAGTTCTTAAATCATTGACTAAAATTAAATCTATATAAATACTTAAAGCATATCACAATGTTAGTTTAATTAACCTATACAATGTGTGCTATTAGACAGGTCGATGTTTTGTCAGTATTATTTAATTTGCTAATCCTTTTCATCACCATAATAATTGATGGATTTAAAATACAAAATAAGGAGGAATAAACAAGATGGCCCGGCCTGATGAAAATTGTAAGCCATAAACTAAAAGTCGAGGCTGAAATATGCTTAAAAGTGCAGCTTATGTTTGTGCAAAATTAACACAAAATTACGAAAATGGCCATCCTGGTGAGCAGTGCTAACCACAGCTAGGTTAATAACTACATGCTGGGCTGAAAACGTGATTTGTGAAAAAACTAATTATTTTTGGGTCTCAAAAATATTGACTGTTATTTTGACGAATCAGTTTTGTGTACTGTGATCATCGTGGATTATTATGTGTAAAATTGCAACAACAAAAATCATTAATTAATGCTTACGCGATTTAAACAACTCACTTCAATAAAGATAATTGTAGGCCTACATGAGCATCTGCTGTCCTCACAGCAGCTGTTAAGATGACATTAAAGCTTTAAAGTCTGCTCTGCCTCAGCCAAACATAAATGTCAAAGTAATTGAATTAAAATCAAATCAAAGTAGGCGAGTTTGCTCACAGATGCAGCGAAAGCATCAGATTAATAAAAGAGACAGTAAGATGTTTATCAACTGTTTCTTAAAGAAATGTTAAATGACCAACAATTATATTCAGTGAAGCAAACTACTGACTTGTTTCAAATATGCCCATTTTCAGAGTGACAGAGAAAGAGATGAAATGGGCATGTTTTAATTATCTGCATCTTGTCACAAACAATGAAACTGTGAATTTAGTTCTACTTTAAAAACATCTACTACTGTTGAAAAATAATACAACTTTATTTTATTAAGACATAATCACAAAATATTTTATTTTTTAATAGTAGGCTAAATCTGTATTTTCAACATGTAAATGTTTAATTTTCATTCATTAAAATATAAATTAAATCGAACATGCCTTAATCTGATAACCAGTCAAATTTAAATACACAACACAGAATTTCTGAGGAAAATAACAATTCATAAGGCTACTGTAAGAGTAAAACAATTTTTGTATGCATTCAAATAATCAGACGAGAAAACAGAATTTGGCAACAATAAAACATAATAAGAAAAATATAACATTTCAATAAAACATGTCATTTTTGTTACACTTTAATAAATTAAATTGTATAAGTTTCATGATTTTAATTAATTAGACATGCTTTTGATAAATACAATTTAATTTGATCAGGAGTCTATAAAATGAAACGAAAAGGAATCAAAATTGAAACGGGAAAATGAATTTAGAAAATAAAATGTAATTTAAAATTAAACGGATTTCATAGGGCTATATATATATATATATATATATATATATATCAAAACGAAATTTGCTCTCTTTAATTGGAGTTAAATAAATGATAATAGTGATATGTTCTCTGTGTGGAGTAAAGGTATACGAGTCAGAAATGTGTATGCTGATGTGTGAAATTTGGACTGCAAGGACCTTCACAAAGTTTCAGCTTGTACTAAAACAAAAAGCAAACAATAGTATTAATAGTCATTCATTTTAGTTAAAATGCTATGATAATTTGAACAGATTTTTATTCTTATTGTAAAATAATGAAATTAGGTCATGGAAATTGTCAGAAAAGTCGAAATTTGTTGGTAAAATGTTACGAACCCTGTAAATTATTACAAATGTTTTGCACATGAACAAATAAATACTATAGCATTTTATTTTATGATTAGACAAAGAAGTTACTGAAAGAGAAGTGACTGGCTCAAAGAACAGTAATAAAAGTGTCTGCCACCCACAGTGGCAGCTGGCATAAAAACAGATGCAGAATTATTATTTTAATCGAGGCAAAAGGACTAGCAGATGCTTAGCACATTCAAAGAATGCCATTGACCTAAGAAATGAAATAAATTAAAAACATTTTACTTATTATTAGATTCATAACTCTGCATTGCAATATAACGTGACGATTAGCAGATTTTCAATTGACAGATCATTTAATTGATGGTTCCTTTGTGCCAAGAAGGCTGTTAAAAGATTTGACTAGTCACACATAAATTGATTAATATAATAACTTAGGCTACTAACCATCCTTAATATACAGGCGCAATAGTATTTCGCGAAAACGTCAAAGCTTGCAACGGCAAAGTAGGCTAATGATTATGAATGTTGGGGAAAGAAAAACATTTGAATTATTCGTTAATAAACTAGTGATTTCTTCTCAGTCAGTGTCGGCTGAAATGTTAATGAGCTGACTTTAATAAAGAAATGCACTACGTAATTAAAGATTTGTATTTTTGGTTCGTTTGCTTAATAAAGTAGCCGGTTCATTGCTGTGAGCTATTTCAGGAGACTGCATGAGGCAGAAAGTGCATTCTATGTATTGTTTCTGTAGCTCATATAAAAAAAATATATATATATATATATATATATGAACTGGCAGTTGAATTTTGTATTTTGAAAGTTCAATAATTTAAAAAAACTTGCAGTATATTACTTTGTTACCTCATTACAGATTACAGTGCAGTGTTTAAATATTTGTTAATTTAAAATTAAATTAAATTTTGAATTATTTTCAAAAAAAAAAAATAATAATAACATAATTGAGGCATTCAGGCCAGACCATGCTTGTTTGAGCAGCTAACAGGCACCATTAAATGTACTGTCATGTTGTTGGCGATCCTGAATGTAATGTATAAAAATATTTTATTTGCTTTCTCTAATGTGTCTTGCAAGACATCTATCCAAGATTGTTTATTGCAAAAAGTAATTTCAAAGGAACATTATATGTAGGCCCATGTACAGTTTAAGTGCCATTGCAGGATGTTAATGATTTAATAAAAGGAATTATTAGCATTTTGTTTTATTTAGTACAGCAGCTACAGCTGTTTACATAATAGATTTTTACATAGCCTAGTCACTGAAGTCAATGACTATTCTTTGATAAAGTAAATGTGCTTTGCTCACTGTATAATGTGTTTGTTTGTAACCTGGAAATGCGGTGTTAATTAGAAACTTAAATGTATTTTTATTAAACCTGTGATCATCAGGTTAAATAGGAGTTTAGTCTTATTAAAATATGTGACATAAATTGTATTTGCTAAAATTTATGATGAAAGTTAATGATTATGCTACAGTGAGCGTTGACTAGAGCGGAAGAGCTTGTAGGTTATACTGTATGATTGTCGGTGACCCTCTTGAGCGAGAAAGCTTCTGAAAATAGAAAACAATCAAAATATAGCTGCAAGAATAACAGGGTTCAAGAATTTTAAGGCCTAATGGTTGCTTTTAGGTCTAGGCCAACATCTGGATGCATAGCTGACAGAAACTCATCGAAATGGACAATAGGCTCACAGAAACACACACACACACACACACACACACACACACACACACACACACACACACACACACACACACACACACAAATTAAATGGTTAAACTATCATATTAATAATTGCTTGCTTACAGATACACAGACACACCATATACGGACATACATGCACACATGTTGCAGATATAGATATTTGAAATAAATGACAGGTGACAATACTGCAAGTCTTCTTTTAAGAGTTTATATCAGGGATCTAATGCTCTGGAGAGCTACCATCCTGCAGATTTCAGTTACAATGCTAACAATGTCTGAAATTAACAAGTAGCCTTGAAGACTGTGATTAGCTGGTTCAGGTGTGTTTGACTTGGAGCTGAAATCTGTGGACAGTTCTCCAGGAGCAGGGTTGAGACCCTGGTAGGCCAATGTGAAATGCAGGGCTGACAATAGAACACATTCACAATGGAGAATTTATTCAAACTGTCTCTCTGTCACATACACACACACACACACACACACGCAGAAATGAAAGGTTTAAAAATGCTTAATAAACAAAAGTATACAAACACACACACACAGACATACAGAAATGAAAGGTTTAATAATAAATATACAGCAAGCAACACAAACACAACACACACACACACACAAATACTTTGTTGCAGATATAAAATAGTGATTTTCAAAGACATCCAAAATGGAGAATAGGTTAACAGACACATGTAGCACCTACAAAATGAAATGGTTAAATTTAATACAATAAGCATGCTTGTTTTTTTTGCGCATTAATCTAACAAATGTAAGAAAGTTTTCTGATGCAAGATTTTCTGGCTACGCCCTGGGCCAGACTATATCTGCAGCTGAGCTGAATAAAAAGCAGAAAGAAACATTAAGACAATAAACACAATTTATGAATGATGCAGTGCTAATTGACATATCAATTATTACAGTACAGAAACGATAACGTATATTTGCTACCTTATTCTGTGCAGAACATTTAAATAATTGTTTGTAGTATAAAACAATTATACAATTTTATTAGGAAAATGTATAGATTAGAAATGATTGATTATTAAATAGTTCTTACTACAGAAATTCTGGATGTAACTGTGTTTTCTAATATAGATAATTGTACCTTATTTTGTAAAAAATTGTAGAAATGATCATAATTTGGTGTAGCTGTTGTCTGCTTTCACTTCACATTATTTAATTATATTTATACCTTTTTTAACTTTCATTTCAGGTCTAATGGAGGAGAAACAACATCATGTCAAAACTGGAGAAACAACTCACTCACAGACTAGAAGTATTTCTTTACAGAAAAGAAGAGACAAGAAAAGTTTCACCTTCACCTGCACTCAGTGTGGAAAGAGTTTGTCAAGCAAGAAGAATCTTGAGGTTCACATGAGGATCCACACTGGAGAGAAACCGTTCACATGTGATCACTGCAGGAAGAGTTTCACACACTCATCAAACCTTCAGAGACACATGAAGATCCACACTGGAGAGAAACCGCATGAATGTGATCAATGTGGAAAGACATTTGTGTGTGCTTCAAACCTGAAGACTCACCTGAAAGTTCATTCAAAGGAGAAACCACATTCATGTTCTTTGTGTGGAAAGAGTTTTTCACAGCTGAAGAATTTAAAAGGACATCAGAAGATACACACTGGTGTGAGAGAATATATGTGCTTTGAGTGTGAGAAGACTTTTATTACAGATGGAGATTTGAAACTGCACCAGAGGATCCACACTGGAGAGAAACCTTACAAGTGTTCACACTGTGACAAGAGATTCACTCGGTCAGGACATCTGAAAACACACGAGAGGATTCACACTGGAGAGAAACCTTACATGTGTTCACACTGCGACAAGAGATTCAATTGGTCAGGAAATCTGAAATCACATGAGAGGATTCACACTGGAGAGAAACCGTATCACTGCACTGCATGCGGGAAGAGTTTCAGTCATTCATCTTCTCTACGGAGTCATACAATAAATGCTCATATTTAGTTTATCTTCAGGTTCCGTGCTTTCAGCTGCTACACAGCATCTCTTCCATATTAATCTGTCATAAGAAACATCATCTAAATTAGTCACAGTGAATTAAGTTCATCTTCAAGACCAGCGGCTTCATCTGTAAGATTCAGACCAACTCAATAATAGAGTTCCTCCCCTAAGAACAATATCTAAAGTTTTATTTGTGTATAAAACTTTGCTTTATGATATTAATTATATTATTATGCTTTACCATGAGTTTCATTTTATGTTCTTATGCATATTTGTAGAAGCTTTTTACGGGTTCAAAATGGTCATGTTCATTAAGTTGAAAAAGAAGCTGATTTGTTTTTAATTTCATCTTCACTGTTGTTTTAAAAAAAATAGCTATTCTTTCGCTTAGGGTGTATTTTATACCGAACAAAATTAATAATCATGCTGTCTAATCAGCTCATCTGCATTGTTGGGTCTGGTGTCTCTCATCATAGATTATCTTTGGGGTTCAGGTCAGGCGAGTTTGCTGACCAATCAAACACAGTAACACCATGGTCATTGAACCAGCTTTTGGTACCTTTGGCAGTGTGGGCAGGTGCCAAGTCCTACTGGAAAATGAAATCAGCATCTCCATAAAGCTTGTCAGCAGAAGGAAGCATGAAGTACTCTAAAATGTCCTGGTAGATGGCTGCGTTGACTGTGGACTTCAGAAAACACAGAGGACCAACACCAGCAGATGACATGGCAGCCCAAATCATCACTGACTGTGGAAACTTCACACTGGACTTCAAGCAACATAGATTCTGTGCCTCTCCACTCTTCCTCCAGACTCTGGGACCTTGATTTCCAAAATGTACATTCATCTGAAAAGAGGACTTTGGACTACTGAGTAACAGTCCAGTTATTTTTCTCCACAGCCCAGGTAAGATGCTTCTGACGTTGACTCCAGCTTCAGTCCACTCCTTATGAAGCTCTCCCAAGTGTTTGAATCAGCTTTGCTTGACTGTATTCTCAAGCTTGAGGTCATCCCTGTTGCTTGTGCACCTTTTCCTATCCAAATTCTTCCTTCCAGTCAACTTTGCATTTAATATGCTTTGATACAGCACTCTGTGAAGAGCCACACCTTTCAGTAATGACCCTCTGTGACTTACCCTCTTTGTGGAGGGCGCCAATGACCGTCTTCTGGACCATTGCCAAGTCAGCAGTCTTCCCCATTATTGTGTTTTCAAAGAACAAGAGATACCCAGAATGTATACTGTATGGATGGTCATTTATTGAAACTCAAATGTAAATATTCTAATATTTTGAGATACAAATTTTTGACTTTCATGATCTGTAAGCTCTAATCATCAAAATTAAAACAAAAAAAAACTTTATCATTATTTTACTTTACATGCAATGAATATAAAATATATGAAAGTTTCACTTTTTTAAATAAGTTATAAGAATTTTTTTATAAAATTAAAAAACTTTTTCACGACATTCTAATCTATTGAGATGCACCTGTACAAAATGGCATAAACAAATTGGACCAAATTTCACATTTTGTGTTTTCTGTTATCAGTTTATTATTTTAGGAGACACAAGACTATATACATTTTAAAATGTATCTAATCTATCACAATCTAAAATATAATCCACATCCTCCAGCTTTATATCATTCCATGTCTGTGCATTCTGTATTGATCAACTGTTTGGAGCATCAGCTCACCTCTTCACCTGTGTCCCACTTCACCTGTGTCCCACTTCACCTGTGTCCCTCTTCACCTGTGTCCCTCTTCACCTGTGTCCCACTTCACCTGCCTCCATCACCTGCTGCCCCCTGGACACAAGCTAACAGCTCCTCCGTGCTGCCTCAGCTTCCTGTCACTGATCTCTGATAAACACCTGTTCATCCACACTGCACTGTAATAATCTATGTATATTTACTGTATATTCACTGAAAGGCATCCTGTATTGTAGTTTTCTATCCATATAGAGTTCATCAGACTGTTAGCTTTGCTGCTGAAAAAAAAACAACAGAACCCTGCCCAAAACACATCAAATGTAATGGATTTAATGGTTATAATGGGAATTGTATTGGTTTTAATGGAAACTATAATGGTGTCTACTGGTAAAGCACTTGAAAAGCACTGATTTTGAGCTAAACTGCTGGAAAGTTATTGTTAATAAATTAGGTGATAATTTCTTCACTTTCATGTCATTCCAAACCTGTATGACTTTCTTCTGTTGAACACAAAAGAAGATTGTGTAGAATTTTACCAAAATATTTAAGTTACTCTTGATTTCTACTGTATGGACAAACATTTCTTGAATTTCTCAAATTATGTTCCACAGAAGAAAGAAATTCATACAGGCTTGGACTGACATGATGTTGAGTAAATTATGATAATTTTCATTTTTGGGTGAATCTAGATTTAAGAACTTTATTATTTGTAAATAATAAACACCTAATTTATATACAGTCATGTGCAAAAATATCGACATCCTTGGTAAATATGATCAAAGAAGGCTGTAAAAAAATGTGATCTTTTTTCATTCACAAAAATCTAACCTTTCATTGGACAATAAGAATTTAAAATGAGGGGAAATATCGTTATTAAATATATATTTAAATGACAATTCGATTAAATCATAAAACACATAAATATAAAGTGTTTGCAGACACACACATAGCACCGAACCTGGTGAAAATAAATCAGATACAACTCAGTAAAAATACTGCTCAACAAACGGTGTAAGTCTATTTTACAATACACTTTCAAATTATGTGAAATAGCTGAACTGTTTACCTCAGAAAACCGCCAAACTGATAACTTAGTGGCCACACTGAAGCTCGCGCGCGACTGATGACGTCATCACCGCGAGGCGAAACCAAAAGCAGATGATCAAAACATATGGATAGATTTTATGTAACATATAATGATTGCCGTTCGGTCTTTCCATGTGTTTTGATCATCTACTTTTGGTTTCGCCTCGCGGTGATGACGTCATCAGTCGCGCGCGAGCTTCAGTTCAGTGCGGAGTTTCTGAGGTAAACAGTTCAGCTATTTACACTTACACCGTTTTTGAGCAGTATTTTTACATAATCATATCTGAATTATTTTCATCAGGTTCGGTGCTATGTGTTTGTCTGCAAACACTTATATTTAAAGAGTTTTATTATTTAAATCGATTGTCAGGATCAATTAACAAGTAGGGTTGATTCATATCATATGTTTGCTAAAAATGTGTTTCTACCAGCAAATATTCGTATAAAGTGAGATGATCTGCTGCTGATCCTGAATAAATTGTTTAATGAGTGTTTATAGTCTGAGACTCATCAATATTATCAGCTGCTGAAAATACTCTTTATTTCTTGATAATAGATCCTGTTTTCACCTCATTCATTATGCTGATGAGTTCAGATCTGTGAATTGCCACATTAAGCTCATTTTATTGCTGTTAAGACAAGCAAACAACATGATCAGCTATTGTGGAGTTACAAGATATAACTTTAAGTATCACAACAGCATTTGTTCATTAATCATTTGTTCATTGTTTCATATAAAAACAAAACTAAAACATTTAAAACAAAGTAAGTTAAAATCAAGGTTCAAGGTTTCTTTATTTGTCACATGATAAATTATACAGGGTATAATCAAAAGTGAAATGTAGGTCAAATCAGGTCCGCTCAGTGGACAGTGCAAAGAATAAAAAAAAATCAAAAATAAAATCAAAATTAAAATTAAATTATATAAAAGTAACACCACACAAGAGTATATATATATATATATATATATATAGGTAAAAAAAGAAATAAGAAGTAAAATGTGCAATAGAATAAAGAAAAGTGCAAAACAGTAAAACAGTAAGATGTGCAAAACAAATTGGATGTGCAAAAACATTATATGGGACTTAATAAATATTAGTATAAACAGGAGGGATGAGAGGGATGTGCAACGGGTTGTACTGGGTATGCACACATAGCGGCAATATAGATGATGAGAATATGAATGTTTTTGTTATTTTTTTACAGATAATAATGAGTCTTGTGAAAGTTTATGGAACAGAGTTTGTGTTAAGGAGCCTGATGGCCTGAGGGAAGAAGCTCTTCCTCAGTCTCTCTGTCTTTGCCATCAAGCTCCTGTAGCGCCTGCCAGATGGCAGTAAACGGAAAAGATGGTTACCGGGGTGGTTTGAGTCTTTGGTGATTTTAGCAGCTCTGCTTCTGCAGCGTTTGAGGTAGATGCCCTGCAGAGAGGGGAGTGTAGATCCTGAGATGCGCTCAGCTAAGCGCACGACTCTCTGCAGAGCTTTGCAGTCCTGGTTTGTGGCATTATTATACCACACTGAGATTAAAATCGATTCATCTGTGTTTTCTCTGTACTAGATAGATGGGTTCATTTTATTTTTTTATTATTATTTCAGCCTACAAGTACAAGCATCAGTTTGAAGTGAAATCTGCAGAGACAGAGTTTATTGAAGGACAGAGAGAACATGAGAGACCCAGAACCCTGCAGAATGAAACACACTGAAGAACAAACAGGTTGGTGTTTAAGCCCAATTTATACTTCTGCATCGGACCTACGCACTGCTATCTGCCTCAGATACTTCTAAGTAAGAGGTATCTGACAAAATATGACATAACATTGATCTTTTATATGAATTCTTCAGAGCCATAGGCTATAATGTTGTTTTTAGATAAATCGCTCAGAGGGGTCTATTCTGTTCTCTACATACGTGTGTCGAGCATGCATATACAGATAGCCAAACATTGCAATGAGATGACTGATCAGTTTCACTGACCACTCAGATGATCAAGTACATTTTCTCTTTACTTTTGCTTGAGTGCAATCTAGGGTTGTGACGGTGAGGAAATTTTCCCACCGGTTAATCAACCTGATGTCACACCGGTTATAACGGTATCACCGTGGGGGGGTCGTTTGTGTTTTCCTCTTTTCCTTAGGTTTTAAATAGCCTGTAAGCACCGTGCGCATTTTACTTTGACTTTAATATCAGCGGCAATTCTGCGTCAAGCACTGTTTAAATAAAATAAAAATCAGCAAATACTGTGGAACCAAATAAATGAGAAACTATTTTTTTTTAACAAAAACATCACTTAGATGAGGGATGCCTAATAGATCGATCGTGAAGACAATGCTGGGAGATTGCGCTTTAGGTCAGTGTTTCTCAACCAGGGGGGCGAGAGATAAAACTAGAATATAATATATTCACTAATATTATGACTCGCATGTTAAGTCATGTAAAAAAATATACAGCCTATAAATAAATAACAGTATCACCTCTCTACTTATTCTGTGTTTAGGAGGAGAAATATGGTTCTCATCGTGTGTTAGGCTAATACAGACTGAACGGTTGCTCAAAAACTCTGTATGAGTATATGATACACAAACTACTGCTCTCGGCTGGATAAAAGAAGCCAGTGTCACACTAGTACACACAAGTTTTGATGGATGACTATTGTAATCAAGGTAAAGCTGATTACAGTGACATACAGGATCGTGCATTAGGCACGCGTTATGTCCGTTATAAATGATGCGCAAATGAACCGTGTATGTGCGCTCTCGATCACTCTAACATCATATTTCTGCTTGAATACAGCAAGTGTTTTATAACGGATGCTCGCGTGTGTTGGAGATGTGTGTGAGGATCAGTGGTGTTATGTGCATACAGGCACCAGATGCTCCAAACAGCTTGTTCTTACAGAGGAACTATTTACTGATAGTGAATAGTGAATAATAATAAACAAATATTTTATTTATTATTATTAAATGAATGCAACAAAGATACCAACACGCCTTTTTAATTATTTATTTTATTTAATATGTATGTCAGACTCAGAAGTCAACAGGCTTAAAACGGGCGCTTTTATACATTTCGTTTTGAAACTCTTCCGCATCGTCTTGTCTGTGTCACCTCACTCTTCTTGTCTGTGTCACCTCACACTTCTTGTCTGTGTCACCTCACTCTTCTCGTCTGTGTCGCCTCACTCTTCTCGTCTGTGTCACCTCACTCTTCTTGTCTGTGTCACCTCACTCTTCTTGTCTGTGTCACCTCACTCTTCTTGTCTGTGTCACCTCACTCTTCTTGTCTGTGTCACCTCACTCTTCTCGTCTGTGTCACCTCACTCTTCTCGTCTGTGTCACTCTCACCTTCTCCGTCTGTGTCACCTCACTCTTCTTGTCAGTTTCACCTCACACTTCTTGTCTGTGTCACCTCACTCTTCTCGTCTGTGTCACCTCACTCTTCTCGTCTGTGTCACCTCACTCTTCTCGTCTGTGTCACCTCACTCTTCTCGTCTGTGTCACCTCACTCTTCTCGTCTGTGTCACCTCACTCTTCTCGTCAGTGTCACCTCACTCTTCTCATCTGGGTCACCTCACTCTTCTTGTCTGTGTCACCTCACTCTTCTTGTCAGTGTCACCTCACTCTTCTTGTCAGTGTCACCTCACTCTTCTTGTCAGTCATCTCTCTTCACGTGATAAATGAAATCTGATCTGTGATGTAGAGGTCTGCGCGGGACTATTTTAGGTTTTATTCCGCACGCACCCGCTCCGCGATATATTCACAGTTTCTTCACATTTCTGCTGAAAGATAAGCTAACAAATAAAAGTGTAGTCTGCACAAAATTGTATTTATTTTATTCGTCTTGTCAAGAGTCTTGAATTTATTGACTGATAAATGTCAATAACATTTTGCTGCCAACACAGAATAAAGTTTCACAGAGAGAAAAAAAAAGTTATATAAAAATTGTAATCCTTATTTTTATTCGTTTTGTCAGGATATAATTTGTTTAGGCTAACATTCAGCCTACAACACAATAGGAAAAAATTTAGGTTTAGCCTAATATATATTTTATAATCTTGTCAAAACACTAAATTCATTTAACATCTTGCTGTTAACACAGTGAAAAGTGCAGCAGAGAAAAATAAATAAATTTGACAGTCTGTCATTTAAAATGATAGAATAAGCATAATACAAAAAAAGAAAAAAGGAAAGACGAGTTGAACGTCCTTCAATGACATCGCATTCACACTCCATCTTTATTCTGCTCTGTCACTCATCACAACCTGTCTGTTCTGTTTGAGAGCTGTACATTATATCTGCATCGTGGTACATGCTTTGCTCAGACCCCGCAAATAAAACGAAGCACTGGTTCGTGCTTCAGTGTGCGCATAACGGTCCGGAGTGCAGGCTGTACCGGTGCTCGATAAGAATAAAGCACAGATATGCTGTTCTGAAAGGACGGCGGGAACGGGATAATGTTAGACCACCCGCTCAAATTCAAATTGCGCCAGAGTTACCGACCGTTACCCCCTTGTATTCGGGAAATGAATCCCGCGGGGCGTAAGAAATCTGGTTGGGACAGCCGGCAATGCAGACCTAGACTGCTGTGATGCAATACTCTTGTTCGTTTGGTGCACTGCGTTGAGCAGCAGCGTTCAGCTTTAACTGTAGTGTCCTCTAACTGAACGAATTTATTTGTATTACTATAAAAACATCTAAAATCTAAAGGACGGTGCCATGGTGAGAAAGTGACATAACGGTGTTGCGGCTTAACACCGGTATAACCATCATCACGTCTATCGCAGCAAGCCTACTTCACTCTGTTATTTATTTACTTTATAACAGTAAATAAATATCGGTTCTGCATATCGGTTATCGGGTACATAAATAATCGGTATCGGTTATAAAAAATCAATATCGGTCGATCACTAATGAGACATAGGCTACCCGCTTTGTATCAAATAAATAATTTCCCCCTTTCTTCAAAAGAATGCTTTTGGCTCATTATCATTAATAATAATAATAATAATAAAGGCTACAATAAAACAGTACAATGACAAATTCACTTATATTAAACTTTTATTAACAATATGAATAAGGGAAATATGTTTTACCCGCATTGTAACACAAACACATAAAAGGTCTTTGGATTTCCCCTTTCTTTATAACGATCATAAGTTTGTGGTTCATAAAACACATCAAAATAGTATAATGGCAAATTCGCATAGGCCTATATTAAACATATAACTTTTATATTTTATTAACAATATTAATAAGATGGATATATAGCCTGCTTGCCTGTAGGCTATTGCAAGTTATTCGATAAATTGTGGATTTGATGGTAAATTTGATCTACAATGAGCTTGGTTTGTCTCGCGGGACACTAAACATAAAGTTGAAACACTGGACTGTCCTGGCAAAAAATGACATCTTATCACCATGGAATAAGCCGGCAAATATTATTAACATCTTTAATATGTGAATGCTGGCAAATGACCATGGCATAAGCGGGATAACCAACGGCTAGCTGTGCATTAAACGATTTGAATGCACTTCGCGGAAGTGATAACTCTGTAGTCTGTAGTCCATCATTCCACAGCGATGAAGATAATTCACTAGTGGAAGACATTCAAAACAGACCCCAATCCTCCCAGGAGTGGACATCCCATCAAATTCACCCCAAGATCAGACCGTGTGACGCTCAGAGAAATGACAGACAACCCAAAAACTTCACTGGAGACTCTACAGGCCTCAGTTAACATATTACATAATTAAGTTCATGACAGAACAGTTACACAAATATGGGACACGAAAGCCTCTTCTATTAAAACAACAACAACAACATGACAACACAGTTTGATGGAGCAAGTTGTTGTGTCCTGAAAATAGTATATTTGAAGATAAACTGAAGCCTGTGTCTCACGGGGCAAATGTGGGAATGTTTCTGGGATATTTCATGCAAACATCTCTCTAATTGTGATTATTCCTGCAGCTGTAAGCTTTCATTTGAGTAGTTTGTTCTCAGCGAAGAAGAAAACATTTTTCCACATTCATGTTCTTTATGTGGAAAGAGTTTTTCACATCTGCAGAGTTTAAAAGCACATCAGAAGATACACACTGGTGTAAGAGATTACATGTGCTTTGAGTGTGAGAAAACGTTTCATACAGATTCAGATTTAAAACGTCATGAGAGGATCCACACTGGAGATAAACCTTATCACTGCACTGCATGCGGGAAGAGTTTCACTCAATCATCTTCTCTACGGAGTCATACAATAAACAATCACATTACGTGGTTTAGCTTCAGGTCCAGAGCTTTCAAGTGCTACCCTGCATCAAACATTTCCAGAAAAATAAGGATTTCAAATAAATTATCATTTTTTTCAGGAGAGTTAATTGCAATAATCATGTCTTTAAGGTGGATAAGTTAAGCAGGTTTAAAGTAGGTTTTAGTATGCTCAGATTCTAGTTATTCTTGAGTATCGAAATTAAATATTAAGTCACCAGACAGGGTTTAATAGTTGAAATTTTGCTAGAGTTATAGATGTTAAGAGTAATATTCATGTGGGTTCCAGCTCATGTGGGAGTGAAAGGTAATGAAGCAGCAGACAGACTGGCGAAACAAGCTGTGATGGACACCAGTATAGAAATGACAGTATCATATAGTAGATATGAAATGAAAGCAATAATAAAATAATAATGCAAAGATGGTAACATCAGTGGGAAATGGAAACCAAAGGGAGACATATGTATTCAATACAGACACAAGTATCCAGACTTAGAATAGGCCACACTGGACTTAATAAATCAAAGACGTTCATGTCTAAGCATCCAACAGGTCTCTGTGATTGGTGTGGAGGAGGTGAAACGCTTGAACATGTCATCATGCATTGTGGAGGATAGAGAACAGTTATTAGAAGAGTTTAGAAAGACAGGAGAGTATGATATTATTATTATGAAATACTTATTAAAGGGAGGCCATATTAGACCTGCTTTATTAATGTTCTTGGAAAACACTGGTTTAATTAAAAGGATTTGAGTGTTTTTGTTTCTTTTTGGCTTTTTATTTATCTTTTCTCTCGTTAATAAACAGAAATAAAGAAGAAGAAAAAACACATACAGTTAAAAGTAAACGATATAAAATATCAATATCAAATATCATACAGTTAAAAGACACCAAATATAAACAATGTAATAATTTTAAAAGTGAAAGAACCAATTAATTGAGTTTACCTTAATTAGTTTTATATGTTCTAGTTCTGTGTTTTATATGAAGCATGGTTCATCACAGATTAATTAATAAATGATGTTGTGATAGTTGTAAATGTCTCAATAACTGATCGTGTAGTATGCTGAAGTCTGTTGATGTAACCGAATCAAAAATATAATAAAGATTATAATAATGCACAATGTTGAATTCCATGAAATTAGACTGTAAATGATATTAAATGGTGTTTGAGTTCCCCTGGTGGTGTAAATATTGCAGACGTTTGGTATTTTGTCCCTGCGCGTGCACCGTAGTTCATCAGAAACATCCAACAGGATTATGTGAGCACTGTGGAGAAGAGGAATCAGTAAAACATGTTACACGTGTTTGTCAAAAGAATAATGAACGAGAAATAATGAAAAATGAATTTAGAAAGATGGGAGTGGATGAATTACAGATTAAAAATATAGTTACTCGTGGATTAGAGAGTTTATTTCTTTATCTCAAGAGAACAGAGCTGTTTTTATGGAATGGGTTAACTCTGGTCCACACTCCAATACAGTAGGTGGCGATAATGCACCTTAATGTTGGTGCTACCAGCCATAAAATCGAAGAAGAAGAAGTAGTTCATCAGAAAGGAGACCAGTGCGGAAACTGGAGGAGCTGAACACGCAGCTTGGGCTCTGATCCTCTGAGATTACACCTTTTTTTTTTTTTTTATGTATAGCAAAACAGATTCATCACCCATGTGCGTAAGATATACAGTAGGTGGCGGTAATACTCCTAAGGAGTGAACGGCCATTGAACCAGAAGAAGAAGAAGAAGAAGAAGAAGAAGTAGTTCATCAGAAAACGCGCGAAGCTACAATGGGTAAAGCCGTCTTTTTTCTCTCTCCTGTATATTGGTTATTAAATTAATGTAATTTCTATGATTGTAACTGTTTGGTAATGAGTATATTAAGATAAAAATATACTGTGTGTTAGATGTGCTGCACGTGTGACGACAGTTTGATCAATTACAGTAATGTTAGTGCTTTGTTAATGAAACGTGTTAATGTTCTTCCACAAGCTGCATCGATTTTTATTCCCATCAACGACTAAAACACCAAAATAACCAGATTTTATTTAAATTCATGGGCAATATTTTTATTTTTCATCCAGTGTTTGTTTTCTGCACATTCGTGTGTATGATTGTTTCAGTGTTTGGAGTCAAAAGCTAAAGTATGAATCTGAAGGATATTAATAGAAATCAATCTCAAGACTTGCTGATTAGCACTTTTTCTTTTTTTTACATTAATAAACTGTAAAGATGAGTGTGTCAGTGTGAGATGTATGTTTTTCTTTTCTTTCAATAGAGCTGTATTTCTAATGACAAGCACTATAAATATTATAATAAAGAGAGATAATCTGCTGCTGATCCTGCATGTCTTGTTTAATTAGTGTTTATAGTCTGAGCCTCATCGATATTAATAAGGTAGGTAAAGTTAGGTAGGTAAACTTAGGTAAAGTTGGTTTTATATTCGCACATTCACAACATTCACACATTTCCACGTTCAATAACTTTCTAATTATATGTGTAATAAATGAGTTTTTTTGCTAATTCTAATCAGCAACATCATTGTAAACCTACTACGTCTTTTCACCATCGATAAAAATGGCCAAGTATTGTTTTAATGGCATATTTACTTGCGAATGCCCGCTGAATGTCCAATTTAGTGTGCTTAACAAAGTAATTGAATGCATAAGTCCGAATGTGCGAATATAAAACCAACTTTACCTAAGTTTAATAAAGCTGCTGAAAATCCTCTATTTTATGTCAATAGATCCTGTTTTTACCTCATTCATTATGCTGATCTCCTCCAGTTAAAGTTAATTTAATTCTTATCATCAGACTTAAACTATGCAGCCACTATTGTGATATCTACAAGATACAGATGTCCTAACAGCATTTATTTCATTAGTCTGTGTTAAACTGTTTAATCTAAACCAAAACAAATGTAAAAAGCAATGAACAAAACTTTAAACACAAATGGAAGGAATTATGGAAACACTGATTTATTTATTGGTTATGTAACTGTACTTCTGTTTATTATTTTGATTTTATTCTTAAAATTGTAATATTTGTAAATATTAAATGTAAAAATCTAACACGCAAACAAAAATTTATATTTGACTATACATAGAGATAATTTAGACAAGAATGAGTAAGCTTTATGGCCAGGTATGTTTACACGTACCATAATTTTTTATAGTGACAGAAACATAAATACAGTTTATAGCAGGTAAACATAAATGCTTGATATGTGAATTAGTAGAAAAACAAACTCAAACTTTGGCAGATCTGCTGCTCCTTCAGTGAAGCTCCTCCCACAACAATCACATATTCAGTGAAGCTCCTCCCACAACAATCACACCTTCAGTGAAGCTCCTCCCACAACAATCACACCTTCAGCGAAGCTCCTCCCACAACAATCACCTCTGGAATATTCCCATCAGTCTGCAATTGAAGACAAGCATCAGTTTGAAGTGAAATCTGCAGAGACATAGTTTATTGAAGGACAGAGAGAACATGAGAGATCCAGAACTAGTGATCGACCGATATTGAGTTTTTATAACCGATACCGATAACGATTATTTGCATGTTTATGTACCCGATAACCGATATTCAGAACCAATATTTATTTACTGTTATAAAGTAAATAAATAACAGAGTGGAGTCCATTCTTCACTTTCAGTCATCTTAACAACAAAATTTTCAAACTGTTGAAAATTAACATTTTCATATACAATTTAATATTCAAATTACAACAATAAAAACATTTTATTTATAAAAAGCATCATCAGCAACACTGATATTAACAATAAGCAAAAGAATGTCTAATGTTTTCAAATGGAGAAAATAAAGGACAGAAGTCATATCAACTTCATTTTAATACAGTTTTAGGTTTAAACGCTGTTTAATATATTAAAGAGTGAAGAATAATTCACTGAATAATATTCTCTGGAATATTGAAATAAGCTATAACAAACAATACATCGTATTTTATTGCATTTCTTAACTATGTTTTATCAGAATTATTAAAATGTTTTTGTCTAGATTATGAAAACTGCTGACAGCGCGGTTTATCTATTCACACAGAACTATACTCAAACTGCGATCGCTTGCGGAGATAATAAATCATTAATTTCGATAGAGATGTATTTATTTAGATATTTATTGGCTAAATAATGGTTCTATAGTAAATGTTAATATAATTTAGCGCATTTCAAACAAGTGAATCTTATTAAAAGTTACATGCGGTGATTGTGCTGGAGCTTCTCCTGAGTGAACAGTGTCCACTGCTCCAAGTGTGTGTGTGTGTGTGTGTGTGTGTGTGTGTGTGCACTGCTCCAGGTGTGTGTGTGTGTGTGTGTGTGTGTGTGTGTGTGCACTGCTCCAGGTGTGTGTGTGTCCACTGCTCCAGGTGTGTGTCCACTGCTCCAGGTGTGTGTGTGTGTCCACTGCTCCAGGTGTGTGTGTGTGTGTGTGTGTGTCCAATGCTCCAGGTGTGTGTGTGTGTGTGTGTGTGTGTGTGTCCAATGCTCCAGGTGTGTGTGTGTGTGTGTGTGTGTGTGTCCACTGCTCCAGGTGTGTGTGTGTGTGTGTCCACTGCTCCAAGTGTGTGTGTGTGTGTGTGTCCACTGCTCCAGGTTTGTTTGTGTGTGTGTCCACTGCTCCAGGTTTGTTTGTGTGTGTGTCCACTGCTCCAGGTTTGTTTGTGTGTGTGTCCACTGCTCCAGGTTTGTTTGTGTGTGTGTCCACTGCTCCAGGTGTCTGTGTGTGTGTGTCCACTGCTCCGGGTGTGTGTGTGTCCACTGCTCCAAGTGTGTGTGTGTGTGTGTGTGCGCGCCCACTGCTCCAAGTGTGTGCGCACTTGGATAAGTCAAATGCAGAGAACAAAATTTCACTGCTGGTTATGCTCTGTATAATTATGTAAAAAAAAAACGATTTTTTTTTTTTTTACAAAACCGATAACCGATTATGGTAAAATGCTTAAATATCGGTCGATCTCTATCCAGAACCCTGCAGAATGAAACACTGAAGAACTAATGAGGCTAATTATTAATAAGGCTCAAGAACATTTGAAGTTATCAGCTGTTCATTAGATGTTCATCATCATTTACTTTAGTATATTATGTTTATAATGTTATAATTGTGGATTTGATTAAGCATTGAATAGGTCTCACTACAGAAACATTGGGTTTGTGTCTATTTTTTATTGTGAATAATTGTACCTTATTTTGTAAAAATGATCATAATTTGGAGTTGCTGTTGTCTGCTTTCACTTCACATGATTTATTCATATTGTTACCTTTTTTAACTTTAATTTCAGACCTAACGGAGGATAAACAACATCATGTCAAAACTGGAGAAAAAACTCGCTCACAGACTGAAAGTATTTCTTTACTGAAAAGAAGAGACAAGAAAAGTTTCACCTGCACTCAGTGTGGAAAGAGTTTCACATACAATCATAGTCTTGAGATTCACATGAGGATCCACACTGGAGAGAAACCGTTCACATGTGATCAGTGCGGGAAGAGTTTCACATACAAACAGAGTCTCAATGCTCACATGAGGATCCACACTGGAGAGAAACCGTTCACATGTGATCAGTGCGGGAAGAGTTTCACAGAACAAGGAAACCTTAAGAATCACATGAGGATCCACACTGGAGAGAAAGTGCATGAATGTGATCAATGCGGGAAAACATTTTCGTGGGCTTCAAACCTGAAGAAGCACCTGAAAGTTCATTCAAAGGAGAAACCACATTCATGTTCTGTATGTGGAAAGAGTTTTTTAGAACTGCAGAATTTAAAACGACATCAGAAGAGACACACAGGTGTGAGAGAATATATGTGCTTTGAGTGTGAGAAGACTTTTATTTCAGCTGATCAATTGAAACGGCACCAGATTATCCACACTGGAGAGAAACCTTACAAGTGTTCACACTGTGACAAGACATTCATTTCGTCAGGAGAAATTAAATCACATGAGAGGATCCACACTGGAGAGAAACCTTACAAGTGTTCACACTGCGACAAGAGATTCATTTGGTCAGGACATCTGAAAAGACATGAGAGGATCCACACTGGAGAGAAACCTTACAAGTGTTCACACTGCAACAAGAGATTCAGTCGGTCAGGAGACTTAAAATCACATGAGAGGATTCACACTGGAGAGAAACCGTATCACTGTGCTGAATGTGGGAAGAGTTTCAGTCATTCATCTAATCTACAGAGACATAAAACATACTATCACTATTAGTAGGTTAGCTTCAGGTCCAGCGCTTTCAATTGTTACACCACATCTCTTCCATATTAACAAAGTCTCTTTAAGACAAGTCATGTCTCGGTGGCCATCTTTGAAATGCCTCTCGGACATCCAAGTGCAGCTCCTATCACTTTGTATGGGGAAGCATCAATTTCTCCAAAACTGTTCACTAAGTTGTATTCCTGTTCACTGTTCTGTATTCCAAATCATCAGTCCGCATTCTGCTGGATCTATCTGCTGTTTTTGACACGGTCAGTCATCAGATCCTCCTGTCCACCCTCTCATCACTGGACATCACTGGGATTCCACTTTGCTGGTTTGAATCCTATCTCACTGGACGGTCTTTCAGGGTGGCCTGGGGAGGGGAGGTATCCAAAAGCACATCAATTGGTCACTGGGGTTCCCCAGGGATCGCGGTTCTTGGACCCCTCCTCTTCTTCACATACACTACATCACTGGGTCCCATCATACAGGCACATGGCTTCTCCTACCATTGCTACGCTGATGACACACAGCTCTATCTCTCATTTCGACCAGATGATCCAACGGTAGCTGCACAGATCTCAGGCTGCCTAGCAGACATCTCAGCATGCATTCAATTTCAAATGTATTTATATAGCACATTTAAAAAACAACCAAGGTTGACCAAAGTGCTTCACAATGTCCGGAAAATCTCCCACACAAACAAAATACAGTAAACATGTCACAATGTCTCGACTCTCGATAAAAGCCAAGGAATAAAGGTGTCTTAAGAAATTACTTAAAAATTCCAACATTCTGAGCAGTTCTTATGTGTACAGGTAAACCGTTTCACAAATTAGGTGCCACCACTGAAAAAGCTCGGTCACCTTTGTAAGCCTGGTGCCAGTATGTCTGCACCCCTCGAGAGGACAAAAGGCCCTCCTGAGAATCAACAAAACTATCTCTTGCATATGTAACAGCAGCATCCGAGACGCAACCCACAGTGTAGTTCACACCCTGTACTTACGGTCTCATCATCTTCCCTTGCTCCCCTTTTCTTCCCCTCTCCTCCTCACCTAGAACTCACTGAAAACCCATGCAATGTAATGTATGTACAAAAAGTAACTATACATGTTTGATATCATTTGAAATGTCTCAGTGTGCCTGGTAAAATGGTCTCATTCTCCCAATCATAATGAAAAGCTAAAAGAAGTTCTAAAGTATGAGAAGTGTAGTGTACAACTTAAAGGTGTGCCCTCCCCCTGATCTTCTATTCAAACCACCTCCTGTATGTAAATAAGTATTCTCTGCCACAGGATACCAAGAAGCCATTTGGTTGCAAATTCTAAAGTCTAATTATAATAACAAGATACCACCATTTGGTGGGCTTATTGAATTATCTGGGTTTATAAGGAAACGTGACACAAAGTTCTAGGAGTCTGTAGGTTGACTGCCCACACAATCGCTGTGTGTAATTTTCATTGCCAGGTAGTAATTTCTACAAATTCTTCAATTCCTGAATTATTGTTATGTTATTTATCAGACTAAACTCGGGTACGCCTATACCTCTGACTTTTGATTTAATGTTACTTTAAACAAGGATTTGACCAGTCCAAAGCTATTACGAATGTGGTACATTGATCTGCTAACATATCTAATAGTGGCCAAGAAACCTTTACTGAAGTAAACGATTGAACTAAAGTTCTGAGGGGGCTCCAAGGGGGTTATTCGATGTCTCTGATTGTGTACGTGTGAATTAACGGCAAATCTTAGATACATAACCATAATTTACCTCTGATTGATGACCGGGCCTGACGAGATTGTGTCCGTGAGACCTGTGAAAAACAGGGCCTCTAAGCGATATAGTTTCCCTACATCTGAGCGGATAAAGTATTAAAAAGAGCTGAAAAGAATAATCAATCATTCATTCATATTTTAATGATGCACAGATATCATTAAAACCTTTTCATTTATGGAGTCAGATGAAATAACGAGATAAAATATATAAGAAAAAGTGTTCCATTTAATCTTGTTGTGTCGTGAAAAAGGAAAGACAGTAATACGCAAAAGGCCTTCACCCGCTGAACGACTGCCTTCATTGGGTCGATCGAGCCGGGCCTTACACCTTTATTTTTTAATCTGGTTCTCGGAACATCCAGGAGTACCTGATTGGATGACCTCAGTGCTTTAAGAGGAGTGTGGACACGTAAAAGCTCTGATAAATATGCAGGTACCAACCCATGAAAAATTTTAAAAACAATCAATAAAATCTTGAACTCATTCCTGAGGTGGACAGGAAGCCAGTGTAGTGAAGCTAAGACCGGGGTAATGTGCTCATACTTTTTTGTCCCAGTTAAGAGCTGAGCTGCTGCATTCTGGACTAACTGTAAGCGTTGACGAGATGACTGATGGATGAAAGACCATCACCTACAGCTTAACCTGGCAAAGACTGAGCTTCTTGTCTTCCCTGCCACTCCAACTCTACAACATGACTTCACGATTCAGTTAGGTTCATTAACAATTGCCCCATCAAGCTCAGTCAGAAATCTTGGTGTGACCAGCTGAGCTTCAAAGAGCACATTGCAAAGACTGCTCGATCTTGCAGGTTTGCACTACACAACATCAGGCCCTTTCTGACAGAGCATGCTGCACAACTCTTTACAGGTTAAAACGTTCTTCTTCACTAAGTTGAAAAAGAGGCTGATTTATTTTCTATTTAATCTTCACTGTTGTTTTTAAAACAATCAGTTATTATTCCGCTTAGGGTGTGTTTTACAAAATGCAGGTGTAATATGTTCTTTCATGTAGGTTTGCGTTGAGATGCTTTATGTCTTGTTAGTCATTAAAGAGAGAGATCTGCCTTTTACTTTATATCTGCTTCAAGTATTACACTTTTTTGTCCACGTTGTTGTCTGCTGATTTTTCTTGCATCATGAATGAATAATTTCAGAATTTTAGTTGCATGAAATATTATAATTGCTTTTGTGACATTCCATAATTACATTTATCGATAAAGCTTTTAAATGCTTAATAAACAAATATTATCTCACACCTGACTGACTGTCTGTCTATGTCAGTAAAACAGTATTGTTTTTGTTTGATACGTTGTTTTATGGTATTTTGTAGTTTTAAACAGAATTTGTAGCACTTTTGGTCATCTGCCGCTGGTTTTGCCTCGCGGTGATGACGTCATCATTCGCGCGCTTCAGTGTGGAGTCTCTGAGGTGAGCACAGAGCCGATCCTCCCTATAAGCAGAATATGCAAGTTGCGTAGGGCCCCCAAAACACCAGGGGCCCCTTGCTCTCAAAGATGTTTTCATTTTACTTTAGTTTTTTAATTTGGCCAGCAATTATGGAAACATGAATTATCATTTATTTTAATGTGGTGCGCTGTCACCCTCTCTACTTAACAATCATCAGCCAAATGATGTAACGTGAATGCTGTACAGTCTCTTGCTCTTACTAAAAAAAACAGAGTTGAAAGCATACCGAGCCGCGAAGGAGATACTGTTTCTGGAGCGCTTTCCGTAAGCACGATTCGAGACGGAGTGAAACACAGACAAATACATTTCATCCAGTCTTTCATCCCAAATAATTACCATTTGAGAAATATTTTTCAATAGAGCACTTTAATAGTCTTTCAGTAAATATTGTGACTCAAACAATCTGTTTCTATCAGCAAACACTCAGAATAAATAGAGATGATCTGCTGCTGATCCTGAATGGCTTGTTTAATGAGTGTTTGTAGTCTGAGGCTCATCAATATTATCAGAACTGCTGAAAATCCTCTTTATTTCATGTCAATGGATCCTGTTTTCACCTCATCCAATATGTTGATGACTTCAGATCTGTTAATTGCCACATTAAGCTCATAAAATTTGTGTTAACAGACTTCGGCAAATGACACAATCAGTTCCTTATCAGTCGGTCACATCGGATGACCAACGAATTGAGATCTCGCCAGAGAGACCTATCCAGGGGCGGGTCCAGGTGGTGGCCAGGGGGGGCACCGGCCCCCCTGAAATTCGATTGGCCACCCCAGGTGCCCCACCTATAAAATGTCTCGTGATTGGTTCATTTTACGGCCAATCAGTTTATAGACTCTACTGAAGTTCGCGATTCAAAAAAGTGCAGCGCCAGAGAAACAACGGTCGTCGCGGACTTGGACTTTTACTTTATCAAGTGTGGGAGGTCAAGACACCAAACAAAGAGCTGGTAGGTAACCTTTATGTGTGGTTTAATATGTTTGTACAGTTTTCTCAGATCAATGTTTTTACCCCGTCAGTCTCTGCTCGCGTTGGTCGTGGTTGATTTCAATCGAATGTTCAGTCAACGTTTAATAAAACACAATAAAAGTTAAATTCGCTGGGCGCTATCAAACGATAAACACCGTCATGGCGATTTGCATATTTTGTATCAGTTTATTTTGTGACAGTGACCACATAGCAAGATTGCACCAAATGACAATATGCACAGAATGTTCCAAAAAAATAAATAATAATAATAATAATTGTCTGGTGACACGTTACTTGTTAATGCATGAGAGTAAGTCAGTTAAATTGTCAGGCCTAACTTAGTCATTTACACGTGAAATGACATGGATGCATTCTGTGCATTTCATTCACAATTTGATTTTTTTTTTGTTGAGATTGAGAATAACAGACACACATAACAGTGTTTTTTTGAAGGCAGGGAAGAGAGCAGTGCCAAGCCATGAAAAGAAGTAAAGATATAGGGAGTTTCTTTCAAAGAAAACAAAACAAGTGTAGAGGCAGAAGCTACTGAAGAAAATGTTAGTCACCAAGAAGAAAATGTCAGGCAGCAAGAAAAAAATGTCACTGGAACAGAATCAACCAGCAAGGAATCAACAGGCCAGACAGACAGTGATGCCAGTGGACCCAGCCGAAAGCAGTGGCCTTCATTTTCCTCTGTGCTTCCTGCAACTTCAAGTATGTGAAGTGTAGAGGGAATTGTAGGGATATTTGAGAAATATTACATTTCATTTGTATGAAGCAAACTAAAATGGTAGTAATCATTGCATGGACATGAATTTGCCCTAAAAATACCATGAGCGTATTTATTCTGCTATAGTACTCACAGAGTTGTTTTGTTTTCTCATTGATGCAATATTTACTTGTGACATTTCATCATTTCTCAGGATCAACGTTTGGTGGGGATAAACAAGCACCTTCATCCCCAACAAAATGCAAAGGTATGTATAGTTGTAGTTGAGACCTGAAAGTTCTTTTGTTTGCACATGTTCAGCAAGTGATGTTAAATGATGTTTGAAGTCTACTCTGTTGATTATTATTTTACTGTATCTGCAGATAATTCAGCTGTAAGTGACCTGTCTGAATTTGAAGACCATGAAGAAACTTTGTGTCCGCATAGGTCAGGGGGTGATGCTGACAGACCTCAGGCCACTACATGCCAACATCTCCACAGATCGCATTCTGCCAGGACCACATGGTATGCTCCAGTTTTTTTTTTACTGACATATTTCTAGAAGGGATTGTTTAAATGGGTGTTAATGATGAGCATGTGTATTTTAATTAAATTCCTAAAACCTTAAAAATGACCGATTGCCTTCTTATTATTGGATATGAATTGTATGTTATTATTGTTACTAACTTTCATTCAGACTTAATTTGCAGAATCAATTGTATGTATTCTAGTTTGTTTTAATTGACAAACTACACCTTCTGCCCTGATAATTATTTTAATTATTACTCATTGTTTAAATTGATTGAGGACCCCTGGTAGGCTAGTCATCGCTATAAGAAGACCATTTTCTTTATTTGCAGACATTTCACAGTCTCAGGCAGCAGGACCAACACAGCCGCACTTGAAGGTGTTCCCTCGAACCATGAAGGACGACCGGAAAAGAGCTTTTAACAAAATGTGGTACACACAACACCAATGGCTGGAGTATTCTGTAAGCCGAGACTCTGCATATTGTTTTCCGTGTCAACACTTTTCTCTCCCTGGTATTCAATAGACTTCATTCACATCATCACTGGGCTATTCTAACTGGAAGAAGGCAATGTATAAAGATGGAGGTTTCAGGGGACATGAAAAATCTGAAAATCATGTTAATGCCATGATAGCATGGAATGAACACAGAAAAAGAATCTTGACAGACACTTCATTGTTAAATGCCCTCGATAAGAAACACCAAGAAGTAGTCGAACAAAATCGTACCTACATTAAAACAGTTGCTGAGGTACTTTTGTTTACTGGCACGCAAAACATTTCACAAAGGGGACACCTTAAATTAAAAGCTGTGGGGAATGCAAAATACACAAGTAACACTATACAAAATGAAATTCTTGAATGTCTGTCAGATATGGTACGGGAAAACATCATCAGTGAAGTCAAGGAAAACAAATATTTTTTCCATCATTGTAGATTAAACAAGGGATTTAAAAAAGAAAGAGCAACTGTCATTAGTACTTAGGTACTATTATAATGGTGCAGTCCATGAAAGCTTCCTTGAGTTCAAGCAAGCTACTGAGCTTGATGCAGAGGGACTCACTCAAAAAATAATACAATGCCTGGAGACGTATGGACTTGAGTACAGGTCAAATCTAGTGGGGCAAGGTTACGATGGGGCCTCAGGGGTCATGTCAGGGAGACGCTCTGGAGTTGCAGCAAGGATTAAAGCTAAAACAAATCACGCTTTTTTTATGTGCACTGCTACGCACATTGTCTTAACCTTGTTCTCGTTGACTCAACAAAATCAGTGCCTGAGTCTGAAATCTTCTTTTCTTTGCTACAGAAATTGTATGTGTACATGTCAGGCTCCTATGTGCACCAGAAATGGCTCTCTGTGCAAAAGGAAATGTATAAAGGTGCCCCAAGAGAGCTACAAAGGCTCAGTGACACCAGGTGGGTATGTCGGTACCAGGCTTGCAAAAACATTAAGGACAGACTGCCTGCTGTATTGCGTGTGCTACATGATATTGATGTGGAGAACAGAGGAGAACGCTCTGTGGAGGCACGGGGTTTACTTGCCCAAATGGATCTTACCTTTATCGGAACACTTGTCATCTTTTCAAAAGTCCTTGGAGAGGCAAAATTCCTTGCAGACATGCTTCAGTCAACGTCTCTTGATTTAGCGAAGGCCGTGGACTTAGTTGAAGCGTTTCAAGACACCCTCCAAAACCTAAGTGATTCATCTTTTGATGAAATCTGGAAAGACACTGTAGACACTGGAAAGCAGTGCAATGTTGCAGTAGAAACTGTGGTGAAAAGACCACAAAAAATGAGTTCTAGATTGAGCGGGTCAATTGTTGAATCCACTGTTGGACAGCGGAGGTGTAAGGAAGGAGACATGGAACTGTTCAGAAGTGGTATATTCTTCCCCATTCTGGACTGTCTGAGTTTCAGTAAGTCAAACTGCAGTATAATGCAAGGTATACAAGCACTGAACCCTAAAAGCAGAAACTTTCTGGATGAAGAGACCATTTTTGGCTTTGCTAGGATTTATGAATGTGATACTGATGACATAAAACATGAACTGCATCAAGACTGTAATTGAATTGTCTAGTCTCCTAGAGTTTACCAACCTCCTTGAGCCATTCAAAGAAGTGTTTTATCAGCTTTTTCGTTTGTGCTGCATAGCTGTGGCCTTACCAGTCAGCAGTGCAAGTTGTGAGCGCAGCTTCTCTGCACTTAAGCTCATAAAAACACGTTTACGCACTACCATGACTGATGACAGACTCAGTAATCTTGGAGTCTTAAGCATTGAGGTGAGGAGAGACAAATGTCTTGACTTAGATGATTTTGTTAGACGGTTTGCCAGTCACCACCGAAACAAAAGAATCCAGCTGTTTTAGTTGAGGTCTGCCTTCTTTCTGTTTCGACAGTCTTCCTCTCTTTCTGTTACTGTTTTTATTGTTTCTAAACTAAAGACTGTTCTTTAATATATTAGCAGAGCACTATGTAATGGTTCCATATTTTATTCTTAAACTGTGGTGTTTTCATTTGAACTGTTACAGTGCTAAAACTTTAACTCTGTGTTACTCAGATTTTTTGTAAATTAATCTGAAAAAATGTTGAATGAAACACTATGATGTTTTGGCCAAACCATTTGAATTATTACAGTGGGGGGAATTTTTTGTTTTTATTATTATTATTTGAAAGAGATTGTGAATACTAACTACCAAACTACTTAAATGAAGAAATAAAATAGTTGACATCGTTTCTGCTTCTGGGTTTTTTAAATTGCTCATTATTAAAATTGCTTTTATTTTATAAACTTGTTAGTTTTATGAAAACACTAAAAATAATAAACACTGGCTCTCAAATTTAACTTATTGGATATATACAGGGATGACAAAAAACATGTGCTTTATTATTAAATGTGCAAAAAACATGTGCTTTATTATTTGTTTACAAGTAACTTTATTCAAGTTAAAAAATAATAAAATCAATAGGATTGACGTAATATACTGTAGAATTTAGCTTTTTTTTTGGTCACTGGCGGCCACCCCGTTTGGGGTGCCCCAGCATGCCCCCGACAAAACATGCGCTGCTCAAGCTCCACTAAAAACTTGCGATGTGAAACAGGTGTTAAAGACATTCATATCTGCATTCATGCTGCTGCTGATCCAGAAAGAGCAAGGATCACTCGTTCATGGTTTGGCGGTTAATCGCACGAAATCGAAATAATACTGATGAAAAAGAACGGGTTGAATGTTGAACACTTTCGTTACCATATAGCTATAAACTGTGATAAAAGTTCATCAGCATATATTGATTAATCTAATGTTGTATAAAAAAACTGAGAAAGTTAGTCCAAAAGTGCGACCAGTGGGAAGAATGAGTAGAGCCCTGAATGACTTGATCAAGAACGCATGCAGCTTGTTAATGAACACGTCTTATTTATTCTTAAAACAGCAAATTAAATTAACAATAATAACAAAACAATATTAATCTCTATAACTTTGCTTTTTTTTCGACATCATCTGAGTTTAATAGGAATTATGGAACAGTCTTCGTCATCGTTTGTAACCCATTCTTTGTACAACAAATTATTAAAAGAATAACAACCTGAGCAAGCTGCAGAAACAACAAGCCAAGCTCAACATGCCCCATGCTTAGTTCTGGTGAGATGTGTTCTTTAGAAATAGTTTTTCGGAAATTAAATATATTTTTCATGAAACCAAACAATTTAACATCCCTGAGAAGAATGTCCCGAGTCAGACTTTCCTGGCGTGGGTTTCTGACCATTTTGCAGTCGGAGTTGAATGTTCTTCAAGGACAGCGCCTCCACACTTTGCTCCATCCTTATTCTGCTCTGTCACTCATCCTCAGGGCTCTAGGCCCTGCCGTGCCGCCCCCACTTCACTCAAATATGATTTTAAAGATGGATGTGAAATATTGGATAATTTGTTTGACACAACTACATTAAAATAAAAGCAGACACGGGCATGTTTTATGATTATTATTTTTTTCCCTACTGCAATGTAAAATAAATAATAAATAACCACTAAAGCTGCAAACGCAGATTAAGTGTACAAGACTGAAGTGTCCATGGGTAGATTTGGGAGAATCCTCGGTGAGCAGCGCTAAACAGCTGGTGTGCACAGCTATTCATAGTCAGGGCTTAATCTGAACAAACCCGGTCCGGATCAGCACCTCCGAACTCAGATCATCTCATCTGGCGGATCCTCTTCCTCCAGTGAAATACAGTTGTGTCAGGGTTATTGTAGGTTTTCATTTTTAAAATAGTTTTTATTTTAATATTTCTTTCAATTTTCGCTATAAATTTAAGGTTAGGGTTTTTTTTTATATATAATTTTGTTATTTTAGTGTAGTTTTTTTTTTTTTTGGAGTTTTCTAGGTTAATTTCGGTTTTAATTTGAGTTTTAGTAATTAAAGTTTAGCAGAATTAAAATAACACTTCCAGAGCACAGACCAAAGATATTTTAATTTAAGCGTATTGACGCAAACCACTAGTGACACTAAATTAAAGCATGCTGATTAGAAAATTATTAATTTGATTATTATATATAGTTGCTGTTGGTTTCGTTTTGTTTTAGCTTTTCATTGTTTTTTATACTGCTTTCTTTCTTTCTTGTCTTAATGATTTTATTTTCGTCAAATAAAGTTCTTAATACAACATATTTTACCGTTTAAACATGTATACAATATTTCTTATATTTAAACTCGTTTAACAAGCATTTTAGAAGTAAAAATAAAAAATGTAATACTCGCAAAAAGACTGATCTGGCTCGTTTAGGTGACTTGGTTTGCTTTGCATAAAATAAAATTGTTTACGGTTTTATAGATTAAATGAAACAAACCTATATTTGACCAAAAAAAGTCAGTGGCACTGGGAACTGCTCTCACCCGAAGAGAAGGCAAAATATCTGCGTGCACTCAATGCAAACGCAGACTCTGCGACTGTCATATAGGATATGGGTTACACAAAAACTACCCAAACATTAAAACAATTGTTTTTATAAAATAACCGTGATTTTTAGAGTATATATGCACTCAAGAAAAGCAACTGATGGAAGCTGGTAATCACTTAAGTGGGTCAACCAAGTGTTTGCGCGAATCATCCCTTACCTCTCCATCCTCTGATGCCGGATCCATCACCCCGCTTTATTAGACAAATTAAACACTGTATATGATAAGGGCTAAATATTTAGTATTCCACTTGGCTAAAACACAACAAAACATTATTTTGGATGTTTAATAAATAGCATTACACTTGTTTTATCTCCCCCGAGCTTTCTCTCTCACACACATACATTATGCTACAATCTTACCTTTCAGAAGCGCGTGTCTGGATTTAAAACCCATAAGACATCACCAGCAGTAAAAGGAATTCATGTCTGGATAGTTTTATTCGTTTTGATGACATTTATTAATGTACATTATAATGTTTTGCATGTAGAGTAGTCTATTGATTACGCTCAGTTGGGGGGTGCCGCGGGAGCAGCATTACTATGAAGCAAAATTAATTTAGATTTGGAACAACTAAGGGGTGATAAAGAATGCCCAAAAGATAAACTAAAAACATCTGTCCTTTTGCTCTGACTGTGCTGCAAAATGCACGCGCCGGCCCTGCTCATCGACAGCCCGCCTGTTCTGTCAGGGTGCCGTTATGCACGTGCTGTGCAATAAAATACATGACACGGAACCTGTTTGTTCTTCAGTGTGTTTCGTTCTGCAGGGTTCTGGATCTCTCATGTTCTCTCTGTCCTTCAATAACTCTGTCTCTGCAGATTTCACTTCAAACTGATGCTCTGATGCTCGTCTTCACGTGTAGACTGAAATGAATAAAATCAATAAATCCATTCCTGATTAAAATAGTATACTTAGTTACAACTTAATTATAATATTCACCTATCTATCAAAGTGTTCTATACTAATTCACAAATTATATTTATTTTGTGTTTTATATGAAACAAGGTTTACCAGTGATTCATTAAATAAATGCAATTATGATACTTAGTTATATCTTGTAATGCCAAAATAACTGATTGTATTGTTTGCTTAAGTCTGTTAATAGCAATAAAACTAGCTTAATGTGGTAATTAACATGAAGTCATCAGCATAATGAATGAGGTGAAAACAGGAGCTATTATCATGAAATAAAGAGGATTTTCAGCAATATTCTGATAATATCGATGATAATCAGACTATAAACACTCATTAAACAAGCCATTCAGGATCAGCAGCAGATCATCTCTCTTTGTTTGCTGATAGAAACTGATTGTTTGACTCACAATAAATGATGAAATCCTGGGAAATCGTTCTAATGTGACAATTACTTCTCATGTGATACAGAAAAAACAATAGGCTAATATAAAGACACTGACATCTTTATTTATGTATTTGTCTGATTGAATCTAAATATAATTGTATTTTCTAATAACTAATGTTACATTCACAACAACAAAACAGTTGTCTCTTATCGTTTTGTATGAAGAGAGACCAAAAAGCCTTATTTAGATAGCTATGTTAGCAGGCACACAAACAGCACTGAGTCCGATAAAAAAAAAAAAACTATTCATTGGTGATTAAACAAACTATGTAACGTGTATTTTACAATTATGTGAAATAGAGTGAACTGCTCACCTCAGAAACTCCGCTGAAGCGCGCGAATTATGACGCCATCACCGCGAGGCGAAACCAATGGTAGCTGATCAAAACCGCGCCAAATTCTGTTTAAAACGGCAAAAATATTTATAAAACAACATATCAAACAAAAATTATCTTAAAATATTACTTTAGACAGGCAGACAGTCAGGTGTGCGATGAAATATAGTTTATTAAGCATTTCAAAGCTTTATGAGAAATGTAATTACAGACAACCCTGCAAAAACTCATTCCAGGGAGGGCTTAAAGAAAATCAAATATGTGATCATTGATCACATTTAAGTTCTTGATATTAAATGGTGTTTGAGTGTGGTGTAAATATTGCAGACGTTTGCTATTTTGTCTCTGCGGGTGCACCGTAGTTCATCAGAAACATCCAACAGGATTATGTGAGCACTGTGGAGAAGAGGAATCGGTAAAACATGTTATATGTGTTTGTCAAAAGTATACTAATGAACGAGAAATAATGAAAAATGAACTTAAAAAGATGGGAGTGGATGAATTAAATCTTAAAAATATAGTTACTCGTGGATTAGAGAGTTTATTTCTTTGTCTCAAGAGAACAGAGCTGTTTTTATGGAATGGGTTAACTCTGGTCCACACTCCAATACAGTAGGTGGCGATAATGCACCTTAATGTTGGTGCTACCAGCCATAAAATCGAAGAAGAAGTAGTTCATCAGAAAATGAGCGAAGCTACAATGGGTAAGCCATCTTTTCTCTCCCTTCTGTATATTGGTTAAATAATTAATGTAATTTCTATGATTGTAACTGTTTGGTAATGAGTATATTAAGATAAAAATATACTGTGTGTTAGATGTGCTGCAGGTGTGACGACAGTTTGATCAATTACAGTAATGTTAGTGCTTTGTTAATGAAACGTGTTAATGTTCTTCCACAAGCTGCATCAATTTTTATTCCCATCAACGGCTAAAACACCAAAATTATTTTATTTAAATTCATGGGTGATTTCTTTTTTTCATTGTCTTCCAGTGTTTGTTTTCTGTACATTCGTGTGTATGATTTTTTTAGTGTTTGGAGTCAAAAGCTAAAGTATGAATCTGTGGGAAATTAATAGAAAGCAATCTCAAGATTTGCTGATGAGATTTTAAAGTTAATTAGCGCTTTTTATTTTTTTACATTACTGTTTGTAAAAAACAAGTTTAGTTACTTTACGTTTTTATATTTGAATAAGACTGCAAACAGAAACTGTAAAGATAAGTGTATCAGTCATGTCAGTGTAAGAAGTGTTTTTTTCAATAGAGCTGTATTTCTCGGGTCCTTAAAATGTCTTAAATTCAGATTCATTGGGTCTTAAATATTTTTGGTCAGATTACCGCTAAAATATATTTTTAAGCTTTCTTTCTATTTTGGCATTTATATTTGCAAAATAAAAAAAAATAGTTTTAGTTACTGGACTGGAAACAGAAACTGTAAAGGTCAGTGTGAGAAGTATGATTTTTTCAATAGAGCTGTATTTCTAATGGAAAGCACTCTAAATATTATAATTATAACTAAGAGAGATGATCTGCTGCTTATCCTGAATGTCTTGTTTAATGAGTGTTTATAGTCTGAGTCTCATCAATATTATCAGCTGCTGAAAATACTCTTTATTTCATGGTAATGGATCCTGTTTTCACCTCATTCATTATGCAGATCTCCTCTAAATTGTCAGTTAAAGTTAATTTAATTCTTATCATCAGACTTAAACTATGCAGTCACTGTCCAGTTTTTTACTGATCTACCTGCTATAGCTCAATAAACTCCCCACTGGAAGGGTTTCAGGACAAGCACGGCGGATACAACTCGCGTCTCTTTTATAAGCTTTTATTGTGCGCACACACACAATAAACATCAACAAACTAGATAGCCTCACGCTACCGCTAACGTTACGCTAGCCTGTTAGTAAACTGGTAGGTTAGTTAGTTAGGTTGGTTGGGTTAGGTTGTAAACCGGCAAGGCGCACCAGTCCTGACCATCAGTTGAATGAAAAATGAAACTTAAAGGCGACGCGCCAGTACGCTGCGTCTAGTTAAACATATACAGACACGCAGTGTGGAGACCAGGAATAATAATAAAACAAACCTGTAACCCAGTACGAATATAATATAAATATGCCTGCTTTTGGAATAAGGCAGTAAATGTACACAATTATACCCCAGAACATAATAATAACATCCATATCTTGTTATATATATATAAATAACAATAGTTACACCTACTGGAAAGTTCTACAGTCACTATTGTGCTATATACAAGATACAGATGTCCTAACAGCATTTATTTCATTAGTCTGTGTTAAACTGTTTAATATATACCAAAACAAAACTAAAAAACAATGAACAAAACTTTAAACTCAAATGGAAGGAATTATAGTAACACTGATTTATTTCTTGGTGACATAACTGTACTTCTGTTTATTCTTTTGATTTTATTCTTAAAATTGTAATATTTGTAAATATTAAATGCAAAAATCTAACAGAAATGCATGTGTGAATTTATATTCAGGCATTTTACTATAAATAGAGAGAATGAGAATAAGCTTTATTGTCAGGTATGTTTACACATACGAGGAATTTGCTATAGTGACAGAAACATGAATGCAGTTTATACATTTACATTTATGCATTTAGCAGACGCTTTTATCCAAAGCGACTTACAGTACATTCAGGTTATGCATGTTCCCTGGGAATTGAACCCACAACCTTTTGTGCTGCTAACACAATGTTCTACCACTGAGCCACAGGAACACAGCCAGCAGGTAAACATAAATGCTTAATATGTGAATTAGTAGAAAACAGGGTTTCCACGGGTCCTTAAAAAGACTTAAAACGTCTTAAATTCAGATTCAATGGGTCTTAAATATTCTTGGTCAGATTATCGCTAAAATATATTTTTCAGTCTGATGGACCCAGTGACTTTACAGTAGGGGTGTAACGATTCACTCATTTTCTCGATGCATCGATTACAAACCCTGACGATGCATATGCATCGATCTCGAAACATGGATTTTTGAATGGTCGATTTCAGACAGTAATCGATTTAAAATGCTAAGAATAGAATGAATCGGGATTTCTATAGTGATTCAATGCGAATGGAGACCTTGAACAGTGTTCGTGCCTCACATCTCTCCTTCACGCGCTCCACTATTAACCGTCTGTCACAGGATTGCGTTCGTCTCACTGATATATTTGTTGAGCAGCTGACGTGTGAGCTCTTAGTACTCGTGGCCAGTAATGCTATAGTGATGTAGTTTTACTTTTCTGTAGTTTTTCAATGGCTCTCGGTCATACCAACGACATTACCTGAGCAGTCGAAGGCTGCGCATTTATTGCATAGACGGAGCAAAAATGTACGTGTGTAAAGCATACGCACAATTCCATTGAATGATAAATGTGTTTTAACAATGTCGTTTAACCGAATGTACGAAGAAAACTGTTACAATAACCACAGCATTAACAACAACCTTGAAATAAGAGCGCAAGGTTGATCTAATAATCAGATGCTTGAAAGTAGCGTTTGTTGTCGTAGCAAACAGACATCGGCACTTTTTCTTTCAGAATCATCATTCGTCGATGGAGAGGAAAAGTTACATACTATAGCGTTTTATTTTATGAAAATGAGATAAAGAAGTTTTCGCACTGAAAGAGAAGTGATCTCTGGCTCAAAGAACAGGCCAGACTATATCTGCAGCTGAGCTGAATAAAAAGCAGAATGAACTGATGAAACATTAGGACAATAAATACAATTTATGAATGATGCAGTGCTAATTGACATATCAATTATTACAGTACAGAAACTATAAAGTATATTTTCTACCTTATTCTGTGCAGAACATTTAAATAATTGTTCGTAGTATAAAACAATCATGAAATTTAATTAGGAAAAATTATGGATTAGAAATGATTGATTATTAAATAGTTCAAATAGTTCTTACTACAGAAAATCTGGATGTAACTGTATTTTCTAATATAGATAATTTTACATTATTTTGTAAAAATTATCATAATTTGGTGTAGCTGTGTCTGCTTTCACTTCACATGATTTAATTATATTGTTACCTTTTTAAACTTTAATTTCAGACCTAATGGAGGAGAAACAACATGTCAAAACTGGAAAAACAACTCACTCACAGACTGAAAGCATTTATTTACTGAAAAGACAAGAAAAGTTTCACCTGCACTCAGTGTGGAAAGAGTTTCACATACAAACAGAATCTCAAGAGACACATGAGGATCCACACTGGAGAGAAACCGTTCACATGTGATCAGTGTGAAAAGAGTTTCACAAACTCATCAAACCTTCAGAGACACATGATCATCCACACTGGAGAGAAACTGCATGAATGTGATCAATGTGGAAAAACATTTGTGTGTGCTTCAAACCTGAAGAGTCACCTAAAAGTTCATTCAGAGGAGAAACCACATTCATGTTCTTTATGTGGAAAGAGTTTTTCACAACTGTACAGTTTAAAACGACATCAGAAGAGACACACTGGTGTGAAAGATTATATGTGCTTTGAGTGTGAGAAGACTTTTATTACAGATGGAGAATTGAATCAGCACCAGATGATCCACACTGGAGAGAAACCTTACAAGTGTTCACACTGCGACAAGAGATTCAGTCAGTCAGCACAACTGAAATCACATGAGAGGATCCACACTGGAGAGAAACCTTACAAGTGTTCACACTGTGACAAGAGATTCAGTCATTCAGGACATCTGAAATCACATGAGAGGATTCACACTGGAGAGAAACCTTACAAGTGTTTACACTGCATCAAGAGATTCAGTCATTCAGGACATCTGAAATCGCACAAGAGGATTCACACTGGAGAGAAACCGTATCACTGCACTGCATGCGGGAAGAGTTTCACTCAATCATCTTCCCTACGGAATCATAAAATACACAATCACATTAAGTAGTTTATCTTCAGGTCCTGTGCTTTCAGGTGCTACACCGCATCTCTTCCATATTAATCTGTCATAAGAAACATCATCTAAATTAGTCACAGTGAATGAAGTTCATCTTCAAGACCAGCGGCTTCATCTGTAAGATTCAGACCAACTCAATAATAGAGTTCCTCCCCTAAGAACAATATCTAAAGTTTTATTCTTGTATAAAACTTTGCTTTATGAAATTAATTATAATATTATGCTTTATCATGAGTTTCATTTTATGTTCTTATGCATATTTGTAGAAGCTTTTTATAGGTTCAAATTTCATGTTCATTAAGTTGAAAAAGAGGCTAATTTGTTTTCAATTTCATCTTTATTGTTGTTTTTAAAACAATTAGCTATTCTTCCACTTAGGGTGTATTTTATACTGAACAAAATTAATAATCATGCTGTCTAATCAGCATCTTGATATGCTACACCTGTGAGGTGGATGGATTATCTCGGCAAAGGAGAAGTGCTCACTAACACAGATTTAGACAGATTTGTGAACAATATTATAGAGAAATAGGCCTTTTGTGTTCATAGAAAAAGTATTAAACTGTTTTTGTCCACGTTTTTTTCTGCTGATTTGTCCTGCGTCATGAATGAATCATTTCAGAATTTTAGTTGTGAAATATGATTGCTTTTGGGGATTTCCATAATTACATTTATCGATAAAGCTTTTAAATGTCTAATAAACTAAATTTCACCTCACCTGGCCACCTGTCTGTCTATGTCAGTAACTGTTTTAACATTATTTTTGTTTGATACATTGTTTTATGGTATTTTGTAGTTTTAAACAGAATTTGGGCGTTTTTGGTCATCTAAGTTGGTTTCGTGTTGCGATTATGACGTCATCATTCGCTCGCTTCAGTGGAGGGTTACTTTTTTTCCTTTTATTATAATATAACAAAAATATAACAAATTTACAGAACAAATTGGCATACAACTTGCATTCAAATTATAAGCCATTATACACGGATCTTAGACATACAAGTTCATCTCAATTAGGGCTGTGATGGTATTGGATTTTTTCTTACCGTGGTGAAGCAACAACAAATATAGCGGTTTGGCGGTTAATCGCACGCCCAAGTAAAAAATTGCTGCATGGTCCGTGCATGGTCTGTTGCTCCAAGGCGTCTGCTTCTGAAGAGCCACAGCACATTGCAGCAGGAGTCAGATTTCACTGATCACGTGAAGAGATGCACTTTCAGCACGAGCACTTTGTGGGTAGAGCCAACACTCACTGCATAAGCAGGAGTGCGAAGGTGCACCCAGCAGACTGAGCAACGGAGGATTTGGTTTTCAAACTGAAGTAAAATACCACTTTTTAAACCAGAGAAGGTGACATAAATCATACTGATGAAAAAGAATGGGTTGAATGTTGAACACTTCAGTTACCATATAGCTATAAACTAGATTAATCAATGCATGCTGATGAACTTTTATCATAATGTTGTATTAAAAAAAAACTGAGAAAGTAGGGAAGAATGAGCAGAGCCCTGAATGACTTGATCAAGAACGCATGCAGCTTGTAAATGAACATGAATGAATATTAATAAAGTAATTTATTCTTAAAACAGCAAATTAAATTAACAATAATAACAAAATAATATTAATCTCTGTAACTTTTTTTTTTTTCAATATCTTCTGAGTTTAATAGGAATTATGGAACAGTCTTTGTCATCGTTTGTAACCCATTCTTTGTACAACAAATTATTAAAAGAATAACAACCTGAGCAAGCTGCAGAAACAACAAGCCAAGCTCAACATGCCCCGTGCTTAGTTCTGGTGAGATGTGTTCTTTAGAAATAGTTTTTCGGGTAAGACTCCGTGGATATAAACGCACTTTTCTAAAGGTAACTTGTTGAAAACTCTATTTGTCAAAACGGATAGGTTGTAACAGCAAATTAGGATGTAATTAATATTATTTGACGATTCGTTAGGCTACATTTATAATAACAACCTTTTTAAAGTGCAAAATAAAAGAGGTTTTTGTTCTTCCTGACCCAACTGTTCCCGCGAAATATATCTTTCTCACAATTAAACTTCCACTACTGAAAGAGAAAGAGATAACAAATAAAAATGTAGTCTGCACAAAATGTATTTTATTGTAGGCTACTTATTTTATTTGTCTTGTCCAGAATCAAATTAGTATTACATTTTGTTGTCAACATAATAATAAGTGTCGCAGATAGAAAAATAAATAAAATAATGTAGGCCACTTTGTAAAAAAAATTAAAATAGCATATTTGTTATTTTTATTCGTCTTGTCAAAATACTAAATTTGTTTAACCTTTTGCAGTCAACACAGTAGGAAAAGTGTTGCAGAGGTTTCTGACCATTTTGCAGTCGGAGTTGAATGTTCTTCAAGGACAGCGCCTCCACACTTTGCTCCATCCTTATTCTGCTCTGTCACTCATCCTCAGGGCTCTAGGCCCCACTTCACTCAAATATGATTTTACTAACCAAGTGTTTGCGTGAATTATCCCTTACCTCTCCATCCTCTGATGCCGGATCGGTCACCCCGCTTTATTACACAAATTAAATACTGTATATGATAAGGGCTAAATATTTAGTATTCCACTTGGCTAAAACACAACAAAACATTATTTTGGATGTTTAATAAATAGCATTACACTTGTTTTATCTCCCCCGCGCTTTCTCTCTCACACACATATATTATGCTATACAATCTTACCTTTCAGAAGCGCGTGTCTGGCTTTAAAACCCATAAGACATCACCAACAGTAAAAGGAATTCATGTCTGGATAGTTTTATTCGTTTTGATGACATTTATGAATGTACATTATAATGTTTTGCATGTAGAGTAGCCTATTGACGACGCTCAGTTGGGGGGTGCCGCGGGAGCAGCATTACTATGAAGCAAAATTAATTTCGATTTGGAACAACTAAGGGGTGGTAAAGAATGACCAAAAGATAAACTAAAAACATCTGTCCTTTTGCTCTGACTGTGCTGCTGCCCAGGCGACTGCCTAGTTCGCCTAAATGCACGCGCCGGCCCTGCTCATCGACAGCCCGCCTGTTCTGTCAGGGAGACGTTATGCACGTGCTGTGCAATAAAATACATGACACAGATGCACTGGTCCATGCGTGTGTAACCCCCCCGACACGGGTCCGCACCAGCTCACCGAGCGGGTCGCCAACCCGGGACTCCGGCGCGGGAGGCGGGCGCTCTAACAAGGTACGCCAAAGGCTACAGCCTCTAGCGTCAGTCGCTAGAGCGCCTCTTTTGAGGTCAGGGGAGTGAGGTTTTACACACAGCCCTTACTGGCATACATCCGTTACACGTGCAGCGCGTGAGCAATAAGAGGGAGTAAAAACACACAGATATACTGTTCTGTGAAGATGTCGGGAACGGGATATTGTTATACCGCCCACTCCCGTTCAAATTACACCAGAGTTACCGACCGCCACGTAATAAAATATATATATATATATATATATATATATATATATATATATACACAGAGAGAGAGAAGCTCTCTCTTATTATATTCGTAATGTTCCCCAGTCTCATTGATGAAGGATGAAGTATAAACACAACCTGTTTGTTCTTCAGTGTGTTTCATTCTGCAGGGTTCTGGATCTCTCATGTTCTCTCTGTCCTTCAATAAACTCTGTCTCTGCAGATTTCACTTCAAACTGATGCTCTGATGCTCGTCTTCAACTTGTAGACTGAAATGAATACAATAAATAAATCCATTCCTGATTAAAATAGTATACTTAGTTACAACTTAATTATAATATTAACCTATCTATCAAAGTGTTCTATACTAATTCACAAATTATTTATCTTGTGTTTTATATGCAACAAGGTTTATCACAGATTCATTAAATAAATGCAATTAGGATACTTAGCTATATCTTGTAATGCCAAAATAACTGATCGCATTGTTGACTTAAGTCTGTTAATAGCAATAAAACTAGCTTAATGTGGTAATTAACATGAAGTCATCAGCATAATGAATGAGGTGAAAACAGGATCTATTGACATGAAATAAAGAGGATGTTCAGCAATATTCTGATAATATCGATGATAATCAGACTATAAACACTCATTAAACAAGCCATTCAGGATCAGCAGCACATCATCTCTCTTTGTTTGCTGATAGAAACTGATTGTTTGACTCACAATAAATGATGAAATCCTGGGAAATCGTTCTAATGTGACAATTACATCTCAAGTGATACAGAAAAAATAATAGACAAATATAAAGACACTGACATCTTTATTTATTTATCTGCCTGATTGAATCTAAATATAATTGTATTTTCTAATAACTAATGTTACATTCACAACAACAAAACAGTTGTCTCTTATCGTTTTGTATGAAGAGAGATCACAAAGCCTTCTTCAGATAGCTATACATGTTAGCAGGCACACAAACAGCACTGAGTCAGATAAAAAAACTATTCATTGGTGATTAAACAAACTATGTAACGTGTATTTTAGAATTATGTGAAATAGCGTGAACTGCTCACCTCAGAAACTCCGCTGAAGCGCGCGAATTATGACGTCATCACCGCGAGGCGAAACCAACGGTAGCTGATCAAAACCGCGCCAAATTCTGCTAAATGCATAAATGTAAATGTAATAGCTAACTCTGACACAACACTTGTGTTGTGCATTGTCCCTGTATAAATACAGGAAATAAACTAAATATTACTCCTATAGTTTTTGTCAATAACCATTGCTAATGTATAGATGATTAATGTTTTTATCATGATGAAAGTTTTACTATATACTGAATGAAATAGCCCTCTTCGTGGCTGGTGTTTATACATTTAATTTCATAACCTTGTTCTACAGATCTGCATATTTCATTAAATGCTACTGTTTTTAATAGCGTTCATTACGTTTCTGCAGATATTATCATTATGTTTTTTGCCCTGTGGTATACTGTCCATGGGCTTTTCTTTATTACTGTCAGTTTATGAACAAGTAAATACAAAATAAACCGTAATTAGTTTAAATATTTTGTAAATTAGATAAGATAAACCTCCCACTTTATTAACTTTATTATGTCATCATGTATTGTGGGGGGTATGTGGAGGATAGATAACAGTTATTAGGACAAATGAGAGTATGATATTATTATTATTAAATAATTATTAAAGTGAGGCCATATCAGAGCTGCTTTATTTAAGTTCTTGGAAAACACTGGTTTAATTAAAAGGATTTGAGTGTTTTTGTTTCTTTTGTTTCTCTTATCTCCCATTAATATACAGAAATATAGAAAAAACAAACACAATTAAAAGACAACAAATATAAACAATGTAATAATTTTAATTTTAAAAGTAAAAGAACCAATGAATTGAGTTTACCTTAATTAGTTTGATATGTTCTAGTTCTGTGTTTTGTATGAAGCATGGTTCATCACAGATTAATTAATAAATGCTGTTGTGATAGTTGTAAATGTCTCAATGATCGTGTCATTTGCTGAAGTCTGTTGATGTAACCGAATCAAAAAGATAATAACGATTATAATAATTCACAGTGTTGAATTCCATGAAATTAGACTGTAAATGATATTAAATGGTGTTTGAATTCCCCTGGTGGTGTAAATATTGCAGACGTTTGGTATTTTGTCCCTGCGTGTGCACCGTAGTTCATCAGAAACATCCAACAGGATTATGTGAGCACTGTGGAGAAGAGGAATCAGTAGAACATGTTATATGTGTTTGTCAAAAGTATACTAATGAACGAGAAATTAAAAAATGAACTTAGAAAGATGGGAGTGGATGAATTAAAATATAGTTACTCGTGGATTAGAGAGTTTATTTCTTTATCTCAAGAGAACAGAGCTGTTTTTATGGAATGGGTAAACTCTGGTCCACACTCCAATACAGTAGGTGGCGATAATGCACCTTAATGTTGGTGATACCAGCCATAAAATCGAAGAAGAAGAAGTAGTTCATCAGAATGTTTTACAAAAAGAAAAACAAATCCAGTTATAAATATTAAAATGTATGGAAAACAATTAGAGCAAGTGTCAGTTATTAGATTTCTGGGAATGTGGATGGATACTAAACTGAATTTTAGAATTCATATCCAGAAAATGGTTGCAAAAAGCAATACATTTAATGAGGTGTTTGGCAGGAGTTGAATGGGGAGCATGTCGTCAGTCTCTTAAAAGAGTATACGGTGCACTGATAAGAGCAGCTATTGATTATGGTTGTATGGTGTATAGT